>JAZHYW010048893.1:0-21292 GCA_037355805.1 Ixodes ricinus | reverse complement strand
GGAGCCGGACTATTTTTACTACAGTTCTTGAGGTGAATGCAAGTATAGTGCGTGCTGAGGCGGAGCATCTACAGTGACCTGTCACCGACTATGGGCCTTAGTTTTCGCTCTCTGAAAAATTGCCCAATAAAATAAAATGAATGAGAAAAAAAAAAGAAAGACACGGCTTTCAGCGGGATGCATCGTTCTATGTAATGTATTTCAATGACCCAATATTGGGCACAGCAAATCAGTTCGCAGCCCACGAATTTCAAGAATTCACTCAGCTTCTTGCATTTACGGATAATAACAATGCATTCGACACTTTCAGACTACGGATATTTCCAGCGCCATATCACCCCGGGCCAAAAAAATGCCGAGTCAACGGGCTGCGGATGCATGCGCGCATGATTAGAAGGCGTTCCACAGCCCAGCAGACAAAAACACCGAGGGAGCAATCACGCATGAAGGAGCGTGAATTAACATAATAATTCTTCGCCTCGCGCTTCTTAAGTTGCCAGTGACAGCGATGTGCGCGACCAAAAGCGTCGCTGTGGTCGAAGTTCACGATTGGCCAAACCATACGCTTCTGGTATAGAATGACAACGCCTTCCCAGCCCAATCGCCGGTTCGCGGCGAGGCAAATCCCGCCAAACACTGCAGGGCGAGTGAAGTCCTGGTTGTAACGTCACGAACGGAAACAACAAGGGGGCGCCACCCAAACATCTCGGTGCTAATAGGAACTTTGGTATTCGCTCAGTTTTAGGGTTGAACTCGACAAAATACGTAAGGCTTACACCCGTCCTTAACGTTTCTTTTTTGAACTTCGTGAAACGACAATGGATCTTCCTCACTGGCTCAGATGCTATCAGTGGGTTTTTGGCCCACACATAGGACGTTGAAACTTGAAAGAGTTATATCATAGCCTCCTCTATACTCACAAACCCTGGCAGTTCGATGACGGAGCCATAGGGTGCCCGGTCGCAGATTTGGAGCGCGAGGATCTGGTAGCACCAGAGCATCAAAGAGCCATTTCTCGAAGAAACTGGACGTCAGCGCACAGCTTTTGCAGCGGCGAGGACCCGAAACACACTTGTTCTCTCGGGAGAAGTGTGTTTCGGCGTCTCGCCGCAGCGGGGCGCCAGTCACGTGGCTCTCCTCTCATCCGTTGTTTGCCGCTCCACCTTATCCATTTTGGCGGCCGCTTCTCGTGGCGGTCTGCCAGGCTTTGTCAGTATATAGGAGGCTATGGGTCTACCCACTATCCTTCCAATCGGAGCCAATCAGAGCTCGGCGTTTTGACGACACCGCGACCACTGAGTAAGAAGCAGACGAACTTGCACTCCGTATAGTTCGTATCAATCGAGAGTGCTCGCATCTTCGTCGATTGCGGGCGTGACGTGGTCTTTGAGCATCGGATCTGTTCTCCAGTAGTAAGTCGGGGACGCTTCGGAGTAGCACAAACTCTCTTCTAAAATCTTGTCTCCGTCTGTGTAGTACATCACATAGAAGTCGCACATCTCATCTTCCGATGTGGGGCTGTAAAGGAAAATAATGAGATCGCAATTAAACCTTAGTGATACCCTTTCGGCACACGCGTAGTAGAGTTACAAAAAATAGAAAAAAGAACTACTGCAACAATTTGAATGCTCCACATGGGCAGTAAAAGTAGCTGGAATAATTAACCTCATTCTATCGATGCTTCTTGCAGAAGCACGGATGAAGCAAATCTGCCTTGTAATAGGTGGTCCATTGGGCTAATTGGTAGTTCAGATCTTCGCATAACTTGACTGGAGGTTTCGTAGTATTTGGAAGGTCGAATCTAAGTACTAATTTATATATATATAAAAAGGTGGCCAATAACATTGTTATTATTTTTTCGAGCCTAGAGTGAAAGAACGTTGCGCAACGAATAAGGCAATATAGACGTAGATCGAAAAAGTTCCAGGGTTTTCCGACAGATGGCGCCAGGGTGTTAGCTCGTTGCAATCAGTTACGGGAGGTTTCAACGCAGTCGGTTACACTCAAACGCGAATGTGCGAACCAGGTTTAAGACTCACTATTTCATAAATAAAAGTATGATTTCGCATGGCATATATACAACCGCGACCAAATATGCAAAGCAGTGACGTGCGCAGTGGCCAAACATCTTTAGGTGAATATCCTCACCCTACGTAAGTGTCTCTGCTCCTGAAGTTTTTCATGGTGCAGCGTGCAGCCTGAAGCAAAAATAAATAACTGGATAAGCAACGTGTAAGTAATGCTCTGTTTAACACGAAATAATGAATGTTGCAATTTTAAATAAAAGAGTCATCTACTCTATGTTTGGCAGAATCTTACTTAACCTACAGAAGCACTCTATAGTCAGTCTTAAAAATAACACGTTACAAGTACCGCCTTACTGCAACTTCGTTGCTTTTTGGTAGCTTTTAGCAGTAACGAGTTACTCTATTTTAAAGGTGACTTGCATCCGTACTTTTATTACTTTTCTAGAGTAACGACGAGAGTAACGAATTTATTTTCGCCGTTACTTTTCACGGTTTCTTCATGCATTAAGGTATAAATGAACGAGTACAATCTAGCCCTTGATTACACTTATCAAATTATGTTTTCCGGCAACTGGAGTGTCATGTTTGGCTTGTGCCAACATGCGCCCACTTTACTTGCACTTTTTGTAATAAATTTAGGGCGAAGGATCTTCTGCTTTTTTTCTTGATTTGTAGCTTTATGGAAAAGTAACTTAAAAGTAGACATGTACACGTTACCCAAAAAAGTAACTAAATACCGTTACTCGTTACTCGCTCAAAAACTAACTAAATACGTTACTCGTTACCGATTCTAAAAGAGAACGCGTGAGTTACCTCAATAGTAACGAGTTACTTTTGACGTTACTTTGACGACCAAATACACAACTGTTTTTGTTTCATGGTTTATTGTTTTCTTTTTAGTAGTCGTTGCACTTAAGCAGTAGTTTCCTCTCAAAGTTTTCATCGGTTATGTTTCCCCGCTTCCTCGAGAATACATCTGCGGCGACGCTGAAGAGTCGTTCTACCAACGCGCTCGAAGGAACGGCAGTGTTGTGCTTCAGGAAGAGCTGGTGAATCTTCGGGAACTGCGCCTTCATTGAGGACCGCGGGTAATGGGTTCTGTGCCTTCCCGTGTTGGCAAACTCTGGGTTTACATTCGGTCTGTACCCGGTTCTAGAAGGTTGAACCAACGAACCTTATTGTGTTCGCTGGGTGAAGGACATTTCCAGCTGTAGACTTCAGCACAGCAACGTTTATCGCTGGACACGTCAGTCGAACTGTTCGACTGACGTGTCCAGCGATATACGTTGCTGTTCTGTCATACTGTTTAGTTGCTTTTTGAGTTGCCTACCTACCGTTCTCTCAATAGACGCACACTCAGGTTAGAATAAAACAAGGCCGTTTAAGCGGTGTTGTACACGTTACTCCTCAGAAGTAACGAGATACCGTTACTCGTTGCTTGGCCTTAAAAGTAACTAAGTACGTTACTCGTTTCTTTTCTAGAAAAGTAACTAAATACGTTACTCGTTACCGAAAATAGTAACTAGGTAGAAGTAATTCGTTACTTGTAACGCGTTACGTACATGTCTGCTTAAAAGTAACGCTGCCACTTTTAAAAGTAAGTGCAACGAAGCACTTTTTTCTTGCTGTAACTGCAACGGTAACTTCGCTGCTTTTATCTGAATGTAAATGTAACGAATAACTTTTTTGAAAGTAACTTACCCAAGGCTGTGTGTCACGTGAAGCAAATTTTAAATATGATTTTTATGTTAAATTTTTAGGGTGTGTAGATATAATGCAATGCTTTTTGTTATCCCTATACTATAATTTTGATAGCCGCATCCAACCCGCATCCAACCTGAATGTTGATACCCGCATCCAACCCGCATCCCCAAAATGTAAATTCAAATCCGTATTGTTTTTGTATTTTTTATGTTGCGGCATCAACTACTCTGCAATTTTTAATTTCATTGTTGTAATACTTGGCTTATATTTTATCATATTTTTTTGTTGTTGACGCATGAGCGTTTGCGAAAACCAAACCTTGTAAAATGCGAAGCATCGGCTTCGTTTACCTTCCAGAACGTTGTACATAAATGTACGGCAAATTGCTAGGCAATTCTGTTACATACGTAAAACGTCCTAGCATCCCAAACGTTCATATCATCGTTTAGCAAACACGTCCAGCCTGTTCAACAAGACGCCCGCGTTCACGGCGCTCTTCGTCAGATAATTTAACGTGTGGCACGTGTACACTCGAAATGATAAACCTGGCGATCTTCCAGAACCTTCTAACCCCTCATCCTCTCCCACCTCGCCTATACCTCTCCTCTTGACTCCACCCCTGGTCGTATGACCTCTCCGCTAACCAATCAGTGTCGAGCACTTCACTCCTCCTCTCCCATCCGTCAACCAATGAGTGTCGGGGCTCGTGGCCACGCTTTTATCCAGACTCACATAAGCTTAACCATCCATCAAACAAAATGTTTAACAAATGGCTATTGGGCGTCATTCAAGGGCGGTCAGTAGGACTGCCTTCTGTGTGCAAGATCCACCTTCCACAGTTTTGTCGGGGTTACTTGTGGGCAGTCTTGTTCACTTTACTAAAAAAAGTAATTGATTACAATTACTATTACTCTTGGCTAAAAAGGATTCGATTCGATTCTTCATTACTCGACAGCAAAAGTAATTGGACATTACTTTAAGAAGTAAGCGTTACTTTTCTGATTACTTTATTGCGTGAAGACTTACATCCTTAGCGCTCATAACAACGAACTACTTCCAACCTATATTTCACATTTTCACAAGTATTGAAGAAGAAAAAACAGGTTCCCTCTTCGTGGTCGTTGCACCTTCACAATGCGGACACAAGCATAGAATTCGTTTGAAGAAGTTTAATGATTTGGGCGTTCGCCAGTTGGGGGGGGGGGAGCGGAGGAGGTTTTTGATCTTGCAAGGGTTGTCGCTCCAAGTTTGCATCGCTCATTTTATTATTCACATGTGGATGAACTCGCATGTTATACAAAAGAGCAGCAGCTCCAGGATTTGAAACGGATCATCTGTAGTATCCATTAGCGGAAGAGATCGCCCTGACCACTTCTCAACTCGAAACCTTAGACCAGTGGTTCTCAAATGGGGGTCCGCGGACCCTTTGGGCTCCGCGAAGGCATCCTAAGGGTCCGCGAAGCCCTGTCTCCCAGCAATAAAAGTTGTCTTTTTTAAGATTGAGAATAAACGTTCCAATTTTGGGGTGAGTTTTCTCGTGTATATGTCAATAAGAGATGTCTGCTTCACACTAGACCTTAGTTATATCCATTTACTAAATCACTATCATAATCAACCAATAACTTTTCCTTCCCCTCACCACGAATGGGGCCCTCCATCATCTCCGCCGATCTACAAGAGGTCCGCGAAACTTCAGTGGTTGAGAACCACTGCCTTAGACATTCTTTGGTTCTGGTTCTCTTACGGGCTGCGAGTAGGAACCGTAAGCAGGATTGTTTTTTTATTTTTTTATTTCTGTGTGTGTGCGCGTGAGGGGGCTATTTTGAACGAAGGACTTACAAAGCTACATTCTGCTCCCTCAAACTTCGCCCTGAATGGCCTTTGTCACGCGCTGGGGCTTCCCTGGGGCTTCCCACTCCCAGTCCCAGCTCGTAAAAAAGCGGACATTCCACAGAAACTGTACTTACAAAGGGGTTGACCTCGTTTCCTACAGCTCCGCAAAAATCTTTATTTTTTCCGTTCGAAAAAAAAGCAAATTTTATTTTTGTCATTTCAGAAAAAAAAAGGTGTGTAAGGGGGGGGGAGGGGTCCCCATGAAAAAATAGTAACGGTTAGAAGTAATTTTCATTACTTCAAAAAGTAATCAGATTACTCTTGTGATTACTGCCTAATAAAAGTAATCAAATGATTACAAAATTACTCCAAAAAGTAATCGATTACAAGTAATTTGATTACTTGTAATGCGTACGGTACAAGTCTGCTTGGGAGTACCCGTAATGTTGTGTGGATATGCCGAGCACTGCAAGCGATTAAGCTGAACAATAAATGAAAATCTCCCCTACTTCATTAAAACATTAACCAAGCTGATAATTGAGCACGTTCTTCAAACTGATTTCAATTCTGCTGCATACGTGGGAACAATTAAGCCATTTGACAAACGATAAAAATAAAAATAAATATTAAACGCAATCACATTTCTGGGTTCACCAAGCTGTGAGATCGAGTGCTTCCCTTCATCGTTGCTCAGTAGCTAATTAAGCGGGGAAAACCTTAAATGCTGTATAATTATACACCAACCTAATTTCACCTCACAAATCTAGCGGGAGGCATTTCCCTGTGAAATATGACGAGAAAACCTAGATTTGCGTATAGTGAGAACTTAAAAGCATCGATTCAATTTTGTTGCTGTTTAGCGGGACGCGTTTCACCGCTAAATATAGCGGGAAAACCTGAATTGGTGTATACACCACTTTAATTTAGGAGTAATTGGCGCCAAAAGGACGCCGCTCTGAGGCAGACCGAGAGCGCAGAGTCAGCACCACCTAGAATAATCAAAGCCCGTGAGCCAGAATTGTGACGTCATCGCGAGCGAAGACATGGATTGGATACGAGAGCTACGTCATCGTTCGGCTGGGCCTCGTGTCCAATCAACGCGTCAAATCGGACGCTCGGCACCGGGCTCGGGTCCAATCGCTGGCATGGCGCCATCCGACCGTGATGACGCCCCACTCTTTCTAGCGATGACGTCATGCGCAGGCCTTGCCTTCTTGGTGATATTGAGTTGCGTTACCTCTTCTGCATCCTTCGCAACTCCGATAAGTCTAGGAGGAGGTGGAAAGGGTAACGCAACTCTCCACTTGAACGCCAATCGTACTTCGACTTTTGGCCGCTTGATATCATATTTATGTGGAAAAGGTCTATCGATATTAAAGATAATTTATCACGCGTTATTGTTAAATGTTTGCTTCCCAATTATCTGCAACTTAGCTTATGGACGGTTCATCTCAAATGGGTTTCTTGGTTTTGCTGAATTCTAAATGTGTCCTGCCAAGGTACTGCATAAGGACTAACCAGTTTAAAAGTGTGGCACCTACCAAAATATCCCCCTTCACAATCGTCAGGCCTTTCTTTGACGGATAAAACATCTGAAAAAAAGAAAAAAAGGTCAGCATTTTGAGAGCTGTATATGTTTCGTGTAGAAATGCGGATAGAGAGCAGTCAGAGGCAGCAGGTGTTGCTGGTTTACTGACACATTGCAAAGCGGCAAGACAAATGAACGATTGAGTGAACAGCAGTGGTGCTCTATGGACAATAGGTTACCTGGCGAGAGCCCAAGCGATAACATACAGGCGCACTTGCGCGCGAGCCACAATAGAAACAGCAGCATGTCGGTGCAGTACGCCGACACAACATCTCCTACTTTAGTGTATATGGAGATTTACATGAACATAAAGGCTTTATAAAGCGCAAGAGCGCTCTAAAAAAAAACTGAAAATGCTCAAATGCATACTTGCTGCCTGCGCTTGCCCACGAACGACTATAGACACAATTACATGACAATGTCGTACGCCGACACAACAGTGAACATGGTCACCAAGTCTAAAATCGAAAGTCTTGACCGTCTCAAAGTTTTCAACGATTTCATCAATATACCATACGCTTCACGACACCAATGTAATCCAAAATTGTTCTGCACATTAAAAATGTTTACACCCTGAAGGGCGTAAATCAACTGGTCCCTAGACTAACACCCGTCGGATGCTCGTGAGCACCCGAAAAATAAGATGGTGGTGATGATCGCAGCATCCTAGGTACATTTTTACGAGCAGCAAGTTTACAAGCGACAAGCACCACATGCAGTTCTTACATGCACAAAAACAGCACATGCAGACGCAATGAATCACACACAAGAGAAGACTCATGACCCAGGTGACTTCTCCACCGCCTTTTATGCTCGACAATTCAGATATTCTCATTCGTAGGTGACCGCCTCCTCAATTGCAAAAGTTACACGCAACTATTTGTTCTAGTTGATGTTTCGCGTAATGCATAATATATTTGTGTTCAAGGAATGTATCTCTATGTAGAAAGCATTAGTTTAGGCAAGAATTATTCGAGATCGTCGCTAAAACAACGTTGCCAAAGTGGACGTCAGTGCAGCGAACTCTTCAAAGAGCGGTTCGCCTCACCATACACACTGTTTTCGGCACCCTGTTTACATCCTACAAAACCGAAAGGTGTCTAATGCAACAGCAGCCTATTTTAAAATTGAAGCGGGTGTATTACGTGGAAATAATGTCCTGAAAGAGTGTTGCCATGGGTGTATGTCTGGAAAACAGCGTTTTTACACTGTGTAAAAGTTTTTAGATGTGCTACCAGTGGATAGCAATAAATTTACTATCAACTTGATGTCGCATACATCTGCAATTGACATGTTCACCAGAATCTACTTAACGAAGCGAGGTTTAACTCAGGGAATTCAAATGACAAACGAACCATTTGGGCTAAGGGTCCAGCCAGTATCTGTCAAAAGCTGAAAAGCTGGAGCTCTCAAAAGCCCAAGGTGAGTTTCACGATCTCCATCTCACCGAATGTATTTCTTAACTATTGAACGTTTGAATAAACATAACTTGAACACAAGCGAATCGGCGGATATAAGTAACCAAATGAAATCAACCCGATTTCCCATTGCTTTAAGTGGCACTCACACCCCCCAAAGTTTATTTTTTATTTTTTTGCCAGGCGATTCATTATTCTGTCAGAAGACCACCCAATCAATATTTTGCTACAGCATCACGTATATTTTTAATTAAGTAAAAAAACGCAACTTCTCCAAGCCGAAACTAGACTGGGGAGGAAGAAATATAGAGGAGGAGAAAGTTGGCGGAAGTCACGTGGCTGATACTTTTCTTTCCCCAAGCAACGTATTTTCAACTTTCTAGAAGACACAAAAAATGGGTGTGATATTTATTTTCTATTTTTAATATTGTGTGTGTGCCTTCGATGACTTACGACTTTGATTATACTTGGCGGTTTTGTCTAAACCATAGAAAACGACACGTGACCACGGAGAAGAGAGTGAGCGCGACTCAAACCGGCCAGTTCATGATCGGAGGTTTTCGGGTGGAAAGAAAAGGAATTTCAAGCCGCGAATCGTTTTCTATGTAGTTGGGCTCTCATGTGTCATGTACAAATAAAAACCTTGACGAGCATAAATACCCTGTCAGTGTCCCTTTAAGCCCGCATTGGTTAGAAGCAAGAGCGCCTGACTAAAAAGTATGACATGAGAAAATGTATGCCATACAACAAAGTGCGACACAAATATTTGGCAGCCCATTTCCGTCGAAGAGAAATATAACCAAGCAATTTCTGGATCAAGAATCCAGCTGAATATATTGTCGCATGGTTGTAATAATTTCAGCAAGTCGCAATAGACGTCGCTTAATCTCCTGGTAATTAGTAGAAATGCGAATGCTTTATGTGACTGAGTGGTTTGTCACGCACAGTCTATGATCAAACGGTCACCACAAAAGCGGACTTCGCATGAAAGATTGCGGACCGCGCTACGAATTAAAGTTTAACCTTAAAAAGCCCCTGAAAAAAATATTAACAGTCTAGGTGGGACACGCTTTCAAAAAATCAATTATACGCAATTGAGATATCACCATAAATAGACGATCTCGAAATTCACATTGAGTGCCCTTTTAAGAGAATGCTCGTCTTCCAGTATTCGGAACCACGCTCAGTGTCGTACCTCGAAGCTTCGTTACTTTTGCTTATGAGAGCAATACATAAATAATAGGTTCAACGTGCATCCATTATGCTCGCGCTTTGTGATTGGTTGCACGGCGATTTTATCGGAAAATGCGGCAATCTCATTGGCTGGGGTGCAATAATGAGATGCCTGGGAAGCGCCACGCCCCCTGCGTTTCTTAGACTGGCGACGACTATAGCATAGCGGGGTAAAAACAACAACAACATAAAAGCTTGCCTGTGGATCGAGTGGATTGCGCTTGCCAATATTAATCCAGGTTCCATTTCTAACAATATAGCCAGTTACAGCTTTTCCTGCAAACATAAAAAAAACACATCTAAACCACTACAATAGCAACCCGCCTTAAAAATAAATATATATATCCGCGAGATTTTTATGTCGATGCATAATGGATCATGCCGGCCTAGTAGATCTTTCGCCGAGTTACCCAAGCGTCAAAGAAAATGCCGGGAACGTAGATACACGCGCTGCGCGTGCTGGCGTCTGCAGCTGTAACTGTTTGAAAGCAAAAAAATTCTAAAACAAATGGCACTTCGCTCGCGCGTTCCACAAACGCTTTATTTTGGTTATTTACGTCTCATATTTTGTATAAGGAAGGCGAGCGTGTGCAGCTTGTGGACCTCCATTCCCAGCATTCTCTTGGATGCTTGGGTAATTTAGCGAAAGTCTATGCGGAGAGCAAGTCGTCTGCTTCTTGCGCAGCTAGTTGCGGTGACTTCAGAACGACGCCGAGTTCTGATGGGCTTTGATTGGAAGAAAGGATGTTGGGTGTACCTCAATGCTAGGTGCCTCCATGTCTACCCACTATTTTTTTTTCGATCAGCCAATGAGAGCACGGGGATCTGACATCATCGCAGACCCTGTGCAAAAAGCAGACAAACTTGTGTTCCGCATTGTATTGCACACTTCAACCAAGCAGAACATTAGTTTATGACGAAAGGTGTATAAAGTACTGCGCCCCGGTCATTGAGAGGACGCGAAATCTTGAATGCTTAATCGACCTAGACCTACTGTTTCCAAAATCCTTCATGACACTAGCAGCGTATAAGACAATATATACAGCATGTATCTTGCTCTAAAAGGTTTCTGGGTGTCATAGCCGTAAAATAACAAAAACAACAACAACAACGACAAGAACCTTACTTAACGTGATCTTCCGGGATCGAACTATACAAGGATGGTAATTTTTTTTCAGATCATTTATTTTGACGAGACGTGACAAATTCTGCGAATTACAGAGTCTGTTAATGATGATCTATGTGTGATACGAGGTGTTTTTTTGTTTTTTGTTAGCTGTTAAAGCGGGCATTTGTGAAGATGAGCTGTGTAGGAGAATTTGCCACGCGCGGACTTGACACCAGGTGCGGACAATTTGAGGGAAAGCTTTTCTTTTTGAGCCTAAATGTGCCCCCGCAGGCTATACACAGAAAGCGGACTATGGTCCGCGAAGTACGGTATCCCTTAACCCTCAGAACAATGTACGACTCGACCTGTGCTGCTCGAAAAACGTTGTGTAACTTATAAGACTGACTTAGATGCAAAAACAAGCATCTGCAGGCACCATTTAATGCCCGAGAGAATAAAAACTCCCGATATTTTGTGGGTTGCCGTAGAACAAATAAACTAAAACGTGTATTCAGCGCCCAAAAAACCTATATATCTCATCTCGTGTTTGTTCTGCCTGCCTGATCGACAAAACTTACCGAGTATATGAGTGTGAACACGGAATGCAAAGGGACGTAGAGTCACATTGTCGTTGATCTGACAAGCCGCTTCAAGATGACCTGAAAGAAAGGAGAAACGGACGTGCGCACACACACAGACACGTGTCGTTGATCATTGATTGATTAAAACCTCACTAAATGTATTACACTTGAAGCCAGCCATGAAAGCACAATCAAGCGAGAGTCACCATAACTATTTGCCGGAATCATCCCGCCTGTGTCTAGTCCGTACACTCCAGCGGTCCTCTTCACTCTACAGAAAGGAGGAAACGAGTCAATGAACTGCCAGATAAGACCCGATGCATGTCTTTTGTATGCAAAAAGCCAGTAACGAAGGCTCTGAGGTAATTTGAGTGTTCGCCGCAATAAATATCTAAACATATAAAAAGTAAATATCCGATACTGATACAAACGAAAGCAGCACTTCGTGTTTTTGCTGCCTTTCTTTCACCTGTCTTGTTTTTTTTTTTTAAATGACCTTCAAATTATATTAGTTCGCTTTGCGATCTCACTTCTTGTTGATAAGCATCTCTTCTGGGTTACAAAAAGTGCATGCAACGATTTTGATAATAAAGTAGTTCTTATGCGGCGAGCAAGTGCTCCAAATTGCGTGCTTCGCGCATCGAAACAACAAAGCAAAAAACGTGTCAATTAAAAGGCAAACAATGGCGACTCAGGCAACCAAGCCTGAGTCGCCATTGGTTTAGGTCGGGGGTAAACAAAAACACGAGTGAACAACAATTTTCGACTCCCTGGCCGGGGGGTGAGGGGGGGGGGTAGCTTTTTTGCCTGATACCCCAAAGGTCATCCTGTCGATATCCCACACTGCCTGCTAACAGTTAGAAAAATGCAGAGGGGGAGGAAATTCGCTTGAAAGGAGAGGGGCTAAATCATTCTTTTGATTTCTAGGCTATAGATGGCGCAAGCTACCGCCCGTTTTCAAGAGATAGCCATTAGCATCCATTCATCCATTCTTTCAAGGGCATGCGAACTTTCAGGCCGTATACACCTTTTCAGAGATCATCGCCCGGGCGAAAAACACCGAGTCACTGGGCTGTGTAGACATGCGCGGCGTCCCATATTCCACGTAAGAGAAGAGAGTCATTGCGCATGCTCGGAACCCGTTCCACAGCCCAGTAGACAAAGATAGCGGCGAGCAGGATGGCGAATATTAGAACGGTCTACACTTCACATTATTCTGTAGAGCAGTGGTTCTCAACACTGGCGTCACTAGGGTCAGCAGCACCCCACCCCCTCCCCCGCCCCTCCCTTGTGACGACACTGGTTCTCAACCATTGTTGTTTCGCGGACCCGTGATCGGCGGACCTCGTGTGGATCGGTGGAGAAGACGGAGGACC
The DNA here is from genome assembly GCA_037355805.1 of Ixodes ricinus. Classification (NCBI taxonomy): domain Eukaryota; kingdom Metazoa; phylum Arthropoda; class Arachnida; order Ixodida; family Ixodidae; genus Ixodes; species Ixodes ricinus. Next base: position 8,424 of record JAZHYW010048893.1, on the reverse strand, counting down.
CCGTTCGTGATGAGGGGAAGGGAAATGTATAGGTAAGGTATGATAATGATTCAGTAAAAGGTTATAACTAAGGGCTATAGTGTGAAGTAGACTTCTCCTATTGACACATACATGAAAAAACTTGCCCGAAAATTGGAACGTTTTTTCTCAGTCTGAGAAAAGACAACTTTATTTCCGGGCTTAAGTGATCAGGCTGGGCTTCGCGGACCCCTAAATTACCTTCGCGGACCCCCATTTGAGAACCAATGCTGTAGAGTATGACAGCTTGAGAAAACGGTATACAAATCTAATTTTAAACGGACCTTGAAAGCAATGTTAAGCCCCTATCGCTACGGCGCCTTGAACGACGCGTCTCCGACTGGTTTCTTTAGCGTCCCATTCCGCCAATGCATCAAAAGTTGTCCCAACGTGGCGAAGAACTACGTCCCAAGACCCGGAGTGTCACGCTGTAGGATGTCACTAACCTGGTGGTTGGTCGTAATAGTTCCGACAAAACGCACGAGCGAAGGCGAGTGTCACATTCGTCACGGTGTATCCCAACCCCTGGCTGACGAAGCTTCCGTGGTCTGTCAAGCTGAACAACGATCCTGAAGCGGAACAGGCGGCTGCCACGACCACCACCGCTGCTGTCACACCGCCAGGATCGCGGTCGGTGAGAGTATATATGACGTCATCAGGCGGAAATCGAGGGACATCTTTTTTGGACGCGGTAGACACACCAGTCGAAGGACGCGTTTCGAGGCACCGTAATATAGAAAGTTTTAGGGAATCATTTTTGCACATCCGATATGGTACGGTGGGCCCTCCGGTACGAACTGCGCATGTGTGAGTCTTCCGCAGTAGCACATCGGATACGATACGGTGAGCCCTCCGGTACGAACTGCGCATGTGTGAGTCTTCCGCAGTAGCACATCGGATACGATACGGTGAGCCCTCCGGTACGAACTGCGCATGTGTGAGTCTTCCGCAGTAGCACATCGGATACGATACGGTGGGCCCTCCGGTACGAACTGCGCATGTGTGAGTCTTCCGCAGTAGCACATCGGATACGATACGGTGAGCCCTCCGGTACGAACTGCGCATGTGTGAGTCTTCCGCAGTAGCACATCGGATACGATACGGTGAGCCCTCCGGTACGAACTGCGCATGTGTGAGTCTTCCGCAGTAGCACATCGGATACGATACGGTGAGCCCTCCGGTACGAACTGCGCATGTGTGAGTCTTCCGCAGTAGCACATCGGATACGATACGGTGAGCCCTCCGGTACGAACTGCGCATGTGTGAGTCTTCCGCAGTAGCACATCGGATACGATACGGTGAGCCCTCCGGTACGAACTGCGCATGTGTGAGTCTTCCGCAGTAGCACATCGGATACGATACGGTGAGCCCTCCGGTACGAACTGCGCATGTGTGAGTCTTCCGCAGTAGCACATCGGATACGATACGGTGAGCCCTCCGGTACGAACTGCGCATGTGTGAGTCTTCCGCAGTAGCACATCGGATACGATACGGTGAGCCCTCCGGTACGAACTGCGCATGTGTGAGTCTTCCGCAGTAGCACATCGGATACGATACGGTGGGCCCTCCGGTACGAACTGCGCATGTGTGAGTCTTCCGCAGTAGCACATCGGATACGATACGGTGAGCCCTCCGGTACGAACTGCGCATGTGTGAGTCTTCCGCAGTAGCACATCGGATACGATACGGTGAGCCCTCCGGTACGAACTGCGCATGTGTGAGTCTTCCGCAGTAGCACATCGGATACGATACGGTGGGCCCTCCGGTACGAACTGCGCATGTGTGAGTCTTCCGCAGTAGCACATCGGATACGATACGGTGAGCCCTCCGGTACGAACTGCGCATGTGTGAGTCTTCCGCAGTAGCACATCGGATACGATACGGTGAGCCCTCCGGTACGAACTGCGCATGTGTGAGTCTTCCGCAGTAGCACATCGGATACGATACGGTGAGCCCTCCGGTACGAACTGCGCATGTGTGAGTCTTCCGCAGTAGCACATCGGATACGATACGGTGAGCCCTCCGGTACGAACTGCGCATGTGTGAGTCTTCCGCAGTAGCACATCGGATACGATACGGTGGGCCCTCCGGTACGAACTGCGCATGTGTGAGTCTTCCGCAGTAGCACATCGGATACGATACGGTGGGCCCTCCGGTACGAACTGCGCATGTGTGAGTCTTCCGCAGTAGCACATCGGATACGATACGGTGGGCCCTCCGGTACGAACTGCGCATGTGTGAGTCTTCCGCAGTAGCACATCGGATACGATACGGTGGGCCCTCCGGTACGAACTGCGCATGTGTGAGTCTTCCGCAGTAGCACATCGGATACGATACGGTGGGCCCTCCGGTACGAACTGCGCATGTGTGAGTCTTCCGCAGTAGCACATCGGATACGATACGGTGGGCCCTCCGGTACGAACTGCGCATGTGTGAGTCTTCCGCAGTAGCACATCGGATACGATACGGTGGGCCCTCCGGTACGAACTGCGCATGTGTGAGTCTTCCGCAGTAGCACATCGGATACGATACGGTGGGCCCTCCGGTACGAACTGCGCATGTGTGAGTCTTCCGCAGTAGCACATCGGATACGATACGGTGGGCCCTCCGGTACGAACTGCGCATGTGTGAGTCTTCCGCAGTAGCACATCGGATACGATACGGTGGGCCCTCCGGTACGAACTGCGCATGTGTGAGTCTTCCGCAGTAGCACATCGGATACGATACGGTGGGCCCTCCGGTACGAACTGCGCATGTGTGAGTCTTCCGCAGTAGCACATCGGATACGATACGGTGGGCCCTCCGGTACGAACTGCGCATGTGTGAGTCTTCCGCAGTAGCACATCGGATACGATACGGTGGGCCCTCCGGTACGAACTGCGCATGTGTGAGTCTTCCGCAGTAGCACATCGGATACGATACGGTGGGCCCTCCGGTACGAACTGCGCATGTGTGAGTCTTCCGCAGTAGCACATCGGATACGATACGGTGGGCCCTCCGGTACGAACTGCGCATGTGTGAGTCTTCCGCAGTAGCACATCGGATACGATACGGTGGGCCCTCCGGTACGAACTGCGCATGTGTGAGTCTTCCGCAGTAGCACATCGGATACGATACGGTGGGCCCTCCGGTACGAACTGCGCATGTGTGAGTCTTCCGCAGTAGCACATCGGATACGATACGGTGGGCCCTCCGGTACGAACTGCGCATGTGTGAGTCTTCCGCAGTAGCACATCGGATACGATACGGTGGGCCCTCCGGTACGAACTGCGCATGTGTGAGTCTTCCGCAGTAGCACATCGGATATGATACGGTGGGCCCTCCGGTACGAACTGCGCATGTGTGAGTCTTCCGCAGTAGCACATCGGATACGATACGGTGGGCCCTCCGGTACGAACTGCGCATGTGTGAGTCTTCCGCAGTAGCACATCGGATATGATACGGTGGGCCCTCCGGTACGAACTGCGCATGTGTGAGTCTTCCGCAGTAGCACATCGGATACGATACGGTGGGCCCTCCGGTACGAACTGCGCATGTGTGAGTCTTCCGCAGTAGCACATCGGATATGATACGGTGGGCCCACCGGTACGAACTGCGCATGTGTGAGTCTTCCGCAGTAGCACATCGGATACGATACGGTGGGCCCTCCGGTACGAACTGCGCATGTGTGAGTCTTCCGCAGTAGCACATCGGATACGATACGGTGGGCCCTCCGGTACGAACTGCGCATGTGTGAGTCTTCCGCAGTAGCACATCGGATATGATACGGTGGGCCCTCCGGTACGAACTGCGCATGTGTGAGTCTTCCGCAGTAGCACATCGGATACGATACGGTGGGCCCTCCGGTACGAACTGCGCATGTGTGAGTCTTCCGCAGTAGCACATCGGATACGATACGGTGGGCCCTCCGGTACGAACTGCGCATGTGTGAGTCTTCCGCAGTAGCACATCGGATACGATACGGTGGGCCCTCCGGTACGAACTGCGCATGTGTGAGTCTTCCGCAGTAGCACATCGGATACGATACGGTGGGCCCTCCGGTACGAACTGCGCATGTGTGAGTCTTCCGCAGTAGCACATCGGATACGATACGGTGGGCCCTCCGGTACGAACTGCGCATGTGTGAGCCTTCTGCAGTAGCACATCGGATACGATACGGTGCGCCCTCCGGTACGAACTGCGCATGTGTGAGTCTTCCGCAGTAGCACATCGGACACGACACGGTGGGCCCTCCGGTACGAACTGCGCATGTGTGAGTATTCCGCAGTAGCACATCGGATACGATACGGTGGGCCCTCCGGTACGAACTGCGCATGTGTGAGTCTTCCGCAGTAGCACATGCGCAGTTCGTACCGTATCGGATGTGCAGGAAGGGTTCCCTAAATCTCTGTACTATATCGCTGCGACATCAGTCACTCGAACGGAGGAATCTCAACTAATAGGTGCCACCTGTTTCTTTCCGGGGGTTGGGCAAGATCATATCACGTAGAAAATCTTTTTTTTTCTCTCATAGCGCTTCTTTTTTAAGTAAAAATATGTACGAGTCCGAATTCCAAATGATGTTATCCAGTGGAAAGCAACATATTGAAAAGCACATGTCTGAAGATGCAAGCTTCAAACGTGTGTCAATCTATACGTGTAATCTTTCAAATAGAATTCAACACATTTCAAGCTCAATCTTTTTAAGTAAGTTGAAATATGAGGTCATTACACGAGTAGCTTCTCGAAAGACCCAGCAGTGGCATCAAACTTTCCAACCGCTTTGCAGCATTCTTGAAATGTTTCTTACCTAAGTATCCGCGCATGACCTAAGCTTTGTTTTAATTGAACCCTCAGAGTACCACGTGTTTGGGACAGGAGGGAACCGTGTTTTCTTCACCGAAAAAGAATAGGCAACTCGCTGCCGAACGATCGGTCTCTGCCCAAACGTAGCGCTCGCGGTTACGACCGGAAGTTTTAAAACTTAGTTTTATTTCAATCAAACATTTTAAGCTGTTTACGAAACCTTTCAATGCGAAAATGTGGCCTGCTTTTCAGATATCAGATATGGCATTCATATCCTGTACTTGCGGGCTCCGTTGGCCGCCATTTTCTCGGTGAAAATTTCCAAAAATAGTTTAAAGATTTTGAATCCGATAACGCAAAAGTTGCCAAACTTGTGGTATGTACCAACCGCTGGAGCTACCCACTAAAGCGTTCGGCGAAGCGCAGTTCATTTTTTGAGAGGTGAGTAAAACCTGGTTCTTTTTTTTATTTTCCGAAACACCCGGTGTTGCTGTTTAATGACAACCGCAAGGTTTAACCCAATACGAACTGTTTATTAGTCTAAATCTACAACTCAAGCTTCGTTAAACAGAGAAGAGTTCTTTTGCGTGGCGTCATTTCGTGGCGTTCCTTTTCGATCTGTCTCTGAGACCCTTGTCCGTCCCGTGATTTCCTTCTCTCTCATTCCCACCGACGTTTTAGATTCCGCTTCTTTCCCTGTCCGCTTTTCACACCCCCAAGATGGTTGATGGCAGCGGCAGACATCTCGTCTTGCTCATGTTCGCCCGAGCTGGTGTAAACATCACGTGAGGCCACGGGCAAGGCTCAGTCCGTCAGGAGCCCGTTGATGTTACTACTCTTTTTCTTCTGTGTGTACATATTTTCGTCCTGTCTGTTCACTTTTTTTACGCTGCGCCGTACCACGTGAGAATTATGGCCACCTCGTTGCCGGTTTTTCTTTTTCTTGCCTTCTCAAGCTCCGAGGCAGGGTTCAACTTACAACACCCGGCATATATTTATATCAGTATCGCAAGGAGAATGGTACAATCCATTCTATACATCAACACGACAAAAGTACCGACAGCAGCACCACCGCAGCGGAGTGACGTCAGAGAGTTCAGTTGGTGTGTAGATTAAATATTAATATATACAAAAAGCGTCGTGAAACATTAAAAATAAAACAAACAAAACTATACATACTCTTTGCTGTTGCCAGGAACCACTGAGAGCACAATTCCCGAGTTGTCGCTTGTCTCTCCATCTGGATAAAGTATGTATAGCCCTAATTTTCATTCTGTAATCCAGAAAGCCAAGTAGGTTTTACGCCAACTTTAATATAAAGTAATACTTTTTTTTAGGTGGATAGGTGGATGAGGGCGGGGGGGGGGGTACGTGTTTTATCAACGAAGGACGTCTGGTGCGTCGGAGGACTCGACCCTGGGATATTTTGACATGCAACCCAAACCTCGGTTACACGGCCTCCTTTTCCGCAATAAGCCTCCGTCATATTACGGGTACCTCGGCCGGGATTCGAGCCCGCCACCTGGGGGATCCGTACAGGCCGTCGCTCCTCGGAGCCAAAAAAGTCAAATTGGACGTTTAGTGTTTATACAGCGCTAAGGTAGGTCTGCCAGGATGGGCGACACTGGTTTACACTGTAGATGAGCAATTTTGCCAGTGCAGTACGACTGCTAACCTGGGGTCTTTAAGGTACACCACGCAGTAGTGATACACGACCGCACGCCGGTACGATGCTCATCCAGATCTAAACGGGCAGGGGTGGGGCTCGAACCCAGGATCCCTGGGTTCTGCAGCGCGATAGCTCCACGCGCGTCGAGCTGGGTGTGCGCTTAGCCGCTGATCATCGATCACCGATACTGGAGTAAACCACCTCGAAGCCACCGAGGTGGTTTACTCCAGTATCTAGCAGATCTAAGATAACAAAAAAACAAAGATAAACATTTAAAAATAAATCACTATGCAGTCACACTTTTGTTCCTTATCCTACTTCATTTTCTTATTTTTTCTTTATGCTTTTGTTTTTTGTGCCTTGCGTGTACTGTGTTTCGCGCCTTTCGCCTCCGGTACGTGAAGTCCCAATTCGACCACTGCGGCCTTGTTGTTTAGGATGTGTTGGTTGGTTGGTTCCTTACCTACGCGTACCGCTTTCCCGATTTTGCATCAAAAAACTAATTCACAGATTTGCGCTTCAGTTGCAGACGCTTGTGATCTGCATACGACGACGACGATGATGATTATGATTTTGAGGCTATTCCCTTTGAAATGGGAATAGTCTCAAATTCATCATCATTTACGACGAAAGAAAACGTAACGCCATCTATCGGGAAGCCTAAGAACATCTCTGACCTATGTATATTTCCTAATAATTCTACTCATTCTTTCTCCATGGGCTCGATGCAACTATGGCTATGTTATAAGTAGGGTGTATACTTTCCGGTATTTATTTATGACAAAAATCGGCGGATGTTTATCGGTGTTTATTTATTTCACCAATACCGGTGCTTTTCGGTTAATTCTTTCGTCCAGACGCTCAAAACGGCTATTATCGGGGGAAAAAGTGCGAATGTAAACTACCACTAGAGACGAAAAACAGTCCAGATTTTATTTACATATTTTACACAATCTCTTTCACACTCGATTATGGTAGTATATGCAAGCACACATTCCTAGGCTCGTGTCTGTCAATGACGCTCTCTCCTTCTTGTTGACGAAGCACAATTTCGAGAATGCCCGCTCAATATTTGCGCTAGACACGGGAAGCCCCAAAACGTCCAACGATGCTTGGGACAGTAGTGGCCAGCTGTGACTGGCCTCTCGGGCGGCCCAGGAGGACCACTCACCTTGGAGAACAGTGGAACAAAGCTACTGTCCTCCAAGGGTCCAAGACCATGTAGGTCGCAAAAGAAAGACAGGCAAAGTGCATGCTTTCTGGTAACATAATGTGTTTGACTGAAGTTTGCGTATGATATTTTCAGTAAAAAAAACAACATAACATTGCTAGAAAAAAATATATTTAGAAACAGGTGTTTTTTTAACAATTTTTATTTTTTTCACTGGCGAATGTTTATTTATGTTTTTCATTTAAAATTGTAAAATATACAGGACTTTTTCGATAAAAAAAAAACAGCGCTTGCTCGAAAATATGAAAAAAAACCGGTGTTTTTCAGTTTTAACCGATTTTGTATTTTCGACACCGGCGGACGTTTATCGGTGTTTTCCGGTTAAAACCGGAAAGTATACAGCCTAGTTATAAGTAGGGTCCCGTGTTTTCGGAGCTTATTTTTCTTCGAATTCGTTATTTTTTTCTAATTCGGGGTTTATTTTTTTTAACCGGTTCAGTGTTTTTCTCTGTGAATTTGTGGTGTCTGACAAGAAATCAGTGTTTATCGGGCCTTGGAAACTTGGGTTTTCCTGAGTAGAGGAATACTCCAGTTTGGTATTTTTAGGTTTTTCCCGATTTTGATTAAAACCGGCGGGGGGCTAATTTTCCGGTTGTCGGAAAAACCCTAGTTATAACTATGGGTTCTGTTAACTAGGGTTCTGTTTCTATGGAATTTATTTTCTCGTGAAATTCTGAGGGTGTACTCGGAGTTTACTTTTCGCTGGAAATTCGGGGCTTAA
>JAZHYW010048892.1:0-40816 GCA_037355805.1 Ixodes ricinus | reverse complement strand
ACTTCAACTACGTAACAATGATCATGCTTGACATTTCTCATACTCTCCTTATTACAAAAGTGCAAAGTTCTTTTGGCTTCTAATTTGCCGTCTACATCCTTTTTGGTTTCTGAGTATTTGGTGTATATTGTTTTTGAGGCTCTGCTTCATTCCCTGTTAGGAAAGTTTGCAACATTTTGTTTGGTTTCCAAGCTGACAAAGGTCTAGATTCCAAAACTTGTGAGGTAAAGCGTGCAATGTGAGGCTTTCCACCGTGAATGGCTCTTGCCCACTCAATTCTTTTTCTTCAAGGTAGTTTTATGATGCGACAACCTTGGCCCGCTGTGACCCGTGTCAAAGCTATGTGCTCTCACTGGAAGGCAGTGTGCATCTACTTTGTAGGATTGTCAGCTACTAGCAGAGGTACCGAAGGGGTAACCACAAAGTTATCTCAACAGCGACGGTGACCTCAAGGGAGACGTCAAATGCAGTAGCGCGGTCCCCACACATCCGCGACAACGTTGGTGACGCTTAGACTATGTTACCGCGAGTTGTTTCGATACTTCACCTCCGTCGGTGCCAATGATCGCTACTTTGTCTCGCTCTGTCGAATATAGCGGAGGAGAAAGAAGACACATAAGTTGAGTAAAAACAGAGTCCAAGAACATTTAGTAAAACTCTTAAAAGCACCACAATGTCCCATCCAAAATGCCCCCTGCGCCGGCTAAGTCAGAAATAGTCTTTACTTGCCAGGCATGGGGTACCAGAGCCAAAGGACAGGAAAGCGTTGGAGGAGCTGCCAACACACATCCGTTCACTCTCGCGTTTACCGGATAAGTCCCCTTCCCGAAAGGGGAAAAGACGAGGGGAAAACTCCTCGCGTGTTGGTTGTGAGCCGCATCCGAGGGGGGAACGAAAGACGATCCGGAAGAAGGCGAGAGGGAAAAGGCCCCCAAGGAAGGGCCCCACACCTCGCAAACAGGTCAGAGCTCATAGCGAATGCGGCTGAGCGTTCCGACCTGGGGCCGTTATTACGGCCATCAGGGAAGGGAGATCACAGGAATCCCCACATCTTACGTCCCTAAAACTATAGGTGGGTCTCAAGAAAAAATAAAAGGTCCACCTGCTCTCATTAAAATATAGCTATGCTCTCTATGTGACCCCCCCCCCACCCCAAGCACGTGCAACGCCCAACATGCATCTTCACTGTGTCCCCCGGCAACAGCTTTCACGCAGGACCAAGAATCGGAAAGTCAAACGTCTGAGAGTCACAGCCATATCACCACGCGGAAAACACTGCCACTACGCGGATGTAGGGGGATGCAGGTGTCATCACTGGCCCAAACCAGAGGGTGGTGAAGCGGTCGCGGAGGCGGCAGCACCAAAGGGCAGAGCCGTATATGCGGAGAGTTTGGCCAGTCTATGATCTCGCCGCCGTAACGCCCCCCTCCCGAGTGAGCCAATCAGCCTGCGGTGCAGAGCAAGAGGCGTGAGCGCATGCGCGTTAACTCCCGGCTGGTCCCAGCTGCGCGGGGAGGGTTGCCATTTTCATTCATTCGCCCGGTGGAATGCATGGCATCGACACCCAAATTGTGGTTCTTTTCTTTTATTTGGCAGGCTCTGGCAAGAAAATTATATAGTGTTATTCCTCGGTAGCTTGAAGGGATGGCGAACCGAAATTTGGATTTCAGAAAACAATGCAGGGAGCTGTGGGCGGGAAGCCACAATTCCGACAACACTACTCGTAAGGCGATATCTTGAATGGACGGCCATATTTCTGGAAAAAGTGGTGGAAATTGAACCAGGCCGACGAGGCGCGTGACGTGAAGATATCTTGTTTCCTCCTCTCTTCACTTCGCCCCCTCAAGGCGGCGAGGCGGACAAGATGCGAGGCCGTTCCCTCTCCTTCTCAGAAAAACAAGACGTCAACATATCTGTCAAATGCGCCTCCTTTTTTTGAAAAAATACGGTCATCCGTTCGAGATATCGTGCTATGAGTGATGTTTTGGTGTTTGCAGCATCCCGTTGCATGCTTTTGCCGCCGTGTTTCGTGGAATTCAGATTTCGGTTCGGCATCCCTTTAAAAACCCAACGAATGAAGTTTTTCAACGTTTGAACGCAAACTTTTATTCAGGCGAGAAAGAAATAAGCCCGTAGCAGACGACGCGGAGCCTCAACAGTGCTCCGCGCCGACAGCGTTGCATCAAAATGGCCGTCATCTCCTCCTTGCTCCCTTCTTTCTCTCTCACTCCTTCAGCGCTCTCCTTCCTTTCCTTCACTTTTCTCCTCTCCGGCGCCTTCGTTGCCTCACCTTCTGGCCAGACTCTCCCAATATATGGCTCTGCGAAAGGGTAACAACCAGTGTCTTCCAGCAGAAACCAGCGCCATCTCGGCTGCAGTGGGCTGGTGGAAGGGGGGGGGGCCGTATCTGGATGGACAACCCCAAAGCAAGCCTGCGAAATCGTAATGCCAGCAAACAATATGCCAAAAAAAAAAAAAGAATGCGGCCGCAGCTTTATTTAAAGAAAAAAAAAAGAACCGGTGCAGCCGCTAAACAAGAGCGCGCATAGCACGCGCTGCTAGCCGTTCCGCAAAGGCGGCATAAGCATGCAGGAGCAAACAACAAAACAAAAACCTCCAAAAAGGAGGCCAGTTCATCAAGGTGACAGAAGCCACTCCAAGGGAGAGCGGACTGTACGAACAATCACAAGACGTATACCATGGAGCCTCGACTGCCGACAAAGGAGCCCGGAAGGACAAGCCATAAAAGGGGGCCCCTCCGTTTAAAACACGTCCACATGCCAAGCAAACTAATTGAGTTCACTTATAATTAGGGTTCCGCTTTTTCGGTATCTATTTTTCTTCACATTCGGGGGTTATTTATCAGTGTTCATTTTTTTCTCTTGGAATCGGTGCTTTGCGGTGTTTAATTTCAATGCTGGAAAGAAATCTGTGATTATTGGGGCTTTTGTTGCAAAGCGACTGCATAATTACTGGAAAAACCACGGCACACCTCACATTACACACGTTTATTGTGCACACACCAAACATTATTTCTCACACCAAAGATTCTTTCAGCAATACTGCCATTTTTTCTGTAGCTTGAGTTTGGTGTTTTTCGGTTTTTACCGATTTAGAAAGAAACGCCTCGGGAGTTAATTATCGGTATTGATCGGTATATACTGAAAACACGGAACCCTACTTATAATTCAGGAAAAAAGCTGAGTTCTCAATCCTTTGAGCAGGCGGCAAAAATAGAAGTTGCTTACATTACCCTGCTTTACAGTCACTGAAAGAGTCCATTGACTATAGGTGTCCAAAACATATAAAGATCTGCAGCTGGCCCACCTTCAGCAGCATGCAAGGTGGATAGAAGCAACTGCCATGCATGCGCGTCTGCGAGCGAGGAAGCCAAAAACTCCCACGCAAAATAGCCGCCATCTGGCTCTTCATGGGGGAAGACAAAAGGGTCGCAGATCACAAGCTCAAACCTGCTGCCCTCGCCAAATATTTGAGCTGGCTAGTTTCACTCTATACGGCTTGATCAAGGTCTCGCAACAGTGTGGACACTTCTTTTGAGGCTAGGCCAGGTTTCAGAGCAACGTAACTGCCGAGAGTCTTGGAGTCACTCCTCCACCTGGATCCCACGAGTCTGACAGATAACGCCAAAGGGCGCTTCAACTACATGGTGCCCGGGTTTTAGATCAACATTACCTCCAGAAGTCTTAAGAGTCACTCTACCCACATACTGTCACAGTGTGCCTCGGACTGCGTAGCGCCATCGCTTTGAACGCAAAACAAGTTTCGTTCTCGGAAAACAACAGGCTGCAGGAATACGGTGGCATCAAGCAGAAACAAATCTCTCCCAAAGAAAACCCTCCGCACCCACTGCAATACCAGCAGTGAATACGGCGCGCACATCCACAGCATGCAAACTGATTCTGGTCGCCGACGGTTGGGCATCCTGCCTCCCGGGGAACAGTCGGTAGCAGTACCGGCTCCTTATCGACGTTATTGGTCGGAGTACCGTCTGAGTCTAGCCGAGCGTCCGCGACTGCTCGGAGTCGAAGGAAACGCACATATTTACATTCCAAGATTGCACTGTTGATCCTTTGCTACTCATTTCTGCCAAGCCTCGATTCCTGCCGGACATTAAAGGTCCTCCCGGTTCTGCACGAAATTCAATACACGGGTCTCCAAATCTATGCTCTTCCAACTCCTTCCAAACAACTATCATTAGCATCAACGACAGCCTCGATACGGCTCTGAAAGCGTCCGCATGCCTCGATGAGGTGGTCCTGATTGGCATTGGCCATCACGTATGCAATGGCAGCCTTCAACGAGCCTTAGGTATTGTAATGCTGCTAGCTGCTCTCCCTTTCAAAAAGGTCCGAGGACACTTAAGGGACACTGACAGGGTGTTTATGCTCGCCGAGGTTTTTAATTGTACATGACATATGAGAGCCCAACTACCCAGAATACAATTTGCGACTCGAAATTCGGTTTCTTTCTGCCTGAAAACCGCCGATCAAGAACTGGCCGGTTCGAGTCTCGCTCACTCTTTTCCGTGGTCACGGGCCGTTTTCTAAGTTTTCGATGCGACCACCAAATTTAATGAAAGTCGTTGGTCACTGAAGGCACACACTCAATATTAAAAATAGAAAAAAATATGAAACTCATTTTTTGTGGCTTCTAAAAAGCTGCAGATACATTGATTGAAAAAAAAGTTCCACAGAGAACCGGAAGCATTGTGTGCATGCGTCGTTTCGCGTATCGTGGGACTCGCGGGACGGCGATGGCAGCGGACGACGGGAGTAGGACCTCTACTTCAGAACTGTCGTTCACGGTACCGGCAAATTCTGCCTGCCTTTAAAAGAGAAATTTGGGACTGATCAAAAGAATTGGTATTCATCCCGTACGACACGCCCGACCACCAAGCCGATTTGCACGAAGACGTCACCGAGCCGTCGCTCCCTTCTTGTGGCTGAAGACATCGCTCGCGCAAACTTCAAGCAGCACGACGTGTCTACTTCGAGTTGAATATGCACGCGTACGATTTCTTTACTAGGTGCGAATGTCGCCAATGCGTGGTGCTTCCCGACTTCGACCCGGGAGTGCTATTGCTGGAGGAAAATCGGCAGCAAACTTTCCAAGTTACAGTTTACCGGCTCAATTATTACTAAGGAAAGAAATCCCTTAGTTAGGAGATCCCCCTGTAGCTCAGTGGGAACAACGTGCGCTTTACACGCGGCAGGACCGGATTCGATCCCCAGTAACGGCGTTTCTTTTTTTTTTTTTTTTCAGACATTTTTTGATGTTTACATTTCTTTTTTTTACAATTATCACTGAAGAAACAAACAAAAAATAACAAACAAATGTTGTGGACGAAACGTCGCTGAATTAAATGGGATGGGATTTCCTTTTTGACAAATGCGAACTCAATGAAATCACTTTCCACAAAATGCAAGGAGCGTATAAATCATGTAGCGTCCGCTTTCCGAAGTGCCCGTAAATGTTCTACAGGAATTGCAGCCAGCCATTGGTCCCGATCCCGTTGATTTTCGGAAACTGTCGCACAATGCCATTTTTTTTGGACGCAGGACATGTGAGCCAGCTCTTCACGCAACACCTTGGGTGTATTCTTTTCGAGCCGATCATGAAAATTAACCACGGGCACTCACTACTCATCTCCAACTGCTCAATGTACGAAACAACTCATCTTGGAGTACAGAACAGCGAGCAGAACAAACATAACTGCAAAAGAATCGCAAACAGTTCCCGCTACGCCGCGTCTTTTTTTTTGTCCCCTCTGCGTAGCATACGACATGCTACGCAGAGGGAAAAAAAAGCGCACGGTGGAGTGTAGTTACGTGACTTCCGCCACTCTCTCCACTCCTCCGACCTCCGTGCGCGGGTTTCAGTTTCGGTTTCGAGCAGTTGCGTCTTTTGGCTTTATTAAAAAAATACGCTGCTCTGTTGCAAAATATTAATTGGGTAGTCCTCCAACACCATAATAAAGCGCCTGGCAAAAAATGAAAAAAAAATTTTGGGGGTGTCAGTGTTTCTTTAAGCACTTTCTTCGAGTTGTGAATGCGAAAGCATGAATGTCGTCCTTCCGCTCCCTCAGTTTGTCTGCGGCGTACTGGCTTGGACGGCCACGTTTCGCTACTGCCGAGGTAGCAACCGATGACTGAGCGTGCGCTGTCGTGAAGTGGCTGCGCCGCGCTGAGCTCGGCCGTGCAACCTCTCTGGAGTTTGCCCTGTGCGGGACCTGCATTGGCTCTGCGTGCGCTGCGTCGCCATGGAGAGGGCTTCTCTGGTGGCGTTCCTTGGAACTACGCCACGCGAGAGCCAATGGGAGCCTCGTTCCTTGAACCTATGACGCGTGTCAGCCAATGGGGGCCTTTCCATCAGATTTCTGCTACAGACGACAGGCTTCGCTCCATTGGGACCGGGGAAGGTGCCGTTTGGCACGGCTTCAAAAGCTGATGACGTCGGTTCACTACATGAGACAGTTAATGCTTTTGCATTAAAAAGCCCCACACATTAAAATCCAGCTGGTTCAAGTCAGGGAGTGTGGAGGAGACATGGTAAGCACAATGTGGTTGTGGACACTTTCAGCAAAGCACTCTTGCGTAAAAAGAACCAAAAATCTTGTATTGTTTTTTTTTTGAGCCAATAGAGAATATTATTAATATTATTATTATTATTATTTTAATTATTAAAATAAGCATTCCTGTGTGAATCCACAGTACAGTCATGGCGTTAGCTGTAACACGTCACGGCGAAGTCATTGGGCATCGGTGCCGCTTTCACGCACTGTGGATCTTGACCGCGTAGTGTCTCGATGGCATCATCGTTGGTGGATGTCCACCCTGCTCTAAACGGCAAGCACGCCGAAGCTTCGCAAGAGTCGCTGCAAAGCGACAGATGTGTTCGTCTCAGCGTCGCCATGTACTAGCGCCCGCGCTGGTTGCGAGACACCACGAGACACGCCGGCAGTGGCACCGATGCGAGCTAATTGGTGCTGAGTGGATCATATGGCAACGACGTCCAAGGGAGGGGAAAAGGCTTGGGCCTCGTCTTTTCAGTGGTATCGGGTCTGGTAATGTGGCGTGACGTCAAAGGTGGCGGGATACGGTGTGACGAATGGCGTGATGCGACGATAGATGGAGGGATGGATGGGTACGGCCAAACCCTTTAGTGAGGCGGTGGCTTAAGCCACCTAGCTGAAGCTTCCAAGTTGGATGACTACGATTAAATTTGTAATTAATTAAGAATGACAACGAGCCTTCTATTGCAGCGTCGCGGCAACCGTGGCCATCTGGCGGGCTCTACACAAGGCCCGTATGCACCGCGTTTGTCTGATGCTGATCAAGCGGATTCTCTAAACTGAGGCTTAGCTCTGTCGTAACGCGCCCACTTCTTGCGCAGCAAACCCAGGATCGAACCCCGAGAATGCCGCGGTGATGGGCAATCTTTTTCTAGCATTTGACGACGTCGGCGACGTACGCCCCATTCTTTACTACGACAACTACAACGACGAAGGGCGTCTCTTTTAGTGGTGGGAAGAGCCCTTAACAGCTATCGCTGCAAAAAGCTTTGTGTGCAGGAGCGAAGTTTTGCCGGAAGACGCACGACTGCCCCTGGTTGACATCCTCAATCCAAGGCTTCGCCATTGTCTCCAGCACCTCAACACGTGCAGTTTCATTGACTCTAAGGCCTTGAGGGAAGAAATAGGGTGTTAAGACACTACCCTCGTGGCTCACAATCCCTAATACCATCACAGGCTGTGGAAACTTGGTGCGCATAACAGTGGGGACCCCCGTGGGGCTGGAACTGAGCCACCTGCCATTTTTCCGGTTCACCACTTGATCTTGGCCGAAGAATTTTTTGTCTGAAGGCCCATTCAAGCTCCTGCAGTTTTGCTGCCGACCCAATTTACTGGGCGGAAAACCATTCACATTTGTTGCCACCCGCCGCGTCTCCGGTCTCTTGTGGATACCAGGGCAGACTGCCCCTGACTCGAGCAGTGTTTGAAAAACTTGTTTTGTACACTTCCTCTTGCCGTTAACGCTAAACCGCAGTGCGGAGAAAATGCCCCACATTTTCTGGGCGATATGAGAAGGCAATAATGAAATAACGAGCAAATGTAGACGTCGTCTGTGTGTATCACTCACGCCAAATTTCATTCCGCAGATCTTCTTTGTGGGCACTGTCTTCGTTGTTCGGATGCCTCTTGTCGAATTCAATAATTTAGTCTGAACGAGCATTTCTGCCGACACAACGACACCAGCACAACTTGAGAACTTCGACAACTACCGCGGCACCCCAACAACTCGGGCAACTTGGCCTGGGTGCAACTCCGGCAAACGGCATTTCCTCCGTGCATTCCGATTGCCTGTGGCGGCATGGAAACTTTTTTTTGTGCGGGAAGAATCAGTCCCGGACCGATTGCTTCCGCAGTCAAATATTCTGTCAGCAGCGATAAGATTCCCCCACCCGGCATCAGTTTTTACGCGGATTCGTCCGTGGATCTGGAAACGTAAATAAACCATAAAAACAAAAAAAGAAGCATGCCATGTTTTTTGGGATGTTCGAGTTTATTAAGTGGGCGTTTCGACCGGATAAGGTGATTCGGCTGGAACTTGTTGGTCACGAGCTGCCCTCTTCCCGTAATGTAAGACTCGTACTGAATGTCTTCGTACCCGACTGTACGCTCACCAACTTCGAGTTGCTTTGCAGTGGCCCTGGTGTACTCACCGGTGTCATTATTGACAGCCTTCTGGACCCGATTGACAAAGTCTGTCATCTTAACGGTGTCTAATCATCCAGAATGCTTCTGCGTTTTGTCCACTGACGACACATCCCCTTTTGAGTCGAGCAGCTCCTTCCCGACTATGAAGATAAACAATATTGCAACGTTCAAAAAGGTGGCAATCCCTGAATCGCTGTGGTCCACGGCAAATGCGACGACTACAGCGTGACTTTTCATTACTTGCATGAGGCTGGAGGTGGCCATCTTTATTTAAATACAGGGAGATATGACACACACCTTCGGTTTAGTTGGTGCCAAGAGTTGTTGACGAATTGAGTTATTTTCTGGGCACTTATGACGCGCCAAATGTATGTTTTCAAATATTGGCCGGATCCCGTAGTCCCTAACAAGGTGAGAAGGGTGGGGAGGATTTTCAGTTGTCCCGCCTCCGGCGCAAGCTTCCTTTCCTATCTTCAACGGCACCCGGGCGTCTCGCGCACCTCGGACGCACGTGCTGTCGGAAGCACGGCGGACGGCACAAACAGCACGCCAGAGGTTGGGCATCTGAAAGACACACACTGCTGTCCTCATTTTGTCAAGCACTATTCGGTTTATCTTTGATTCCGTACCTTAAGTAGCCATTCGCAGAGGTTCATATTATGTCCTTCATCACTCGGCACCTTGTTGCCGTGCTTGGTGCTTGCACGCACAACTAAACAGCTAGCTCAGTGTTTGAGGGAATCGAGCCTGCTGTGGAACTGACACTGACGAAAGGTTGCACAGAAGTGGAAAGGCAAAGTAGACGGTGTCTTTTAGTTGAACAGGCCGGTCCACGAATATGAGACGGAATATTTGCGGTGATACAAATGAAAACAGTGTGTGTGCTGGTGCTCCTAAAAGTTATTTTTGGTGCTCCAAAATCACTTTCTGGCTGCTCCAAGAGGTGCTCCAAAATGACTCTGACCAGTCACATCACTGATGTTCAGAACATATATTTTAGGAGGGACGTAAATTAACCCTATCAGTTTCAGGCACATGTGCACATTTCTCAGCATGTTTGAAATGAAGCTACTGTGAGACAGACTGCACCAATCGAGTATGAATGTCACCATGTTTGCTGCATTGTCTCTTAAAGAGGGAGAGAAAGGTTTTGTGCATACTTCATCTGTTATGCAATATAGGTATTTCTCAAGGTTCGGTTGTCAGAGGAAAAAATATGTCTTGTGTTTAATAGGTTTTGATAAAAAAAAAAGAAAAAAACAAACAAAGAACCATTATGTGTACTCCCTGGCAGATTGCTTTTATGTAAACAGTTTTTCTTGTTCTGACTTCAATCTGTGGCTCTATTCCTCTACTTCAACCGAGCGGCGGCTTGTGCCACTGAGCATTGGCTGTTTTGATGTGGCAGCGGTAACAATTTCAGTTGCTAAGAGTGACGAGGCCTTTTTACCCAAATTTCACAAAATTCTGTTTGGTGTCGTTCAGAAACCAGGAGCTTAAAAATTTTATTATATTTTCAAAATCTAATAATGAGTTTTACCATCTGGCAGCACTGATTAAAATTACGAGTGCTCGACAATGTGACCATTTAGTTACGCGTTATCACCCACTCCACACCCATCACCTTGCTCCTTGGCTTACCCTACATACTCACCGTTTATCACATTACCCCACTTTGGCAGCACCTAATAATGCGCCTTGAGTAAGAGAGTTTTCAACTCTCACTTTAGCAGCATTTAAAAGAACTATGACATGGTGTTTATGCTTATCGAGATTTTAGCCAGAACACAATCCACAATGGTGAGCCTCCCCTCCTTGGTGCTGATGTGTCTCACTTTGGAGTCCAAGAAATTCCCAATTTGTCAAAGACACTAAACTACTGAAGGTGTTGGATTATCTTGTTCCCAATGTTAATGCTCTTTTTGCTCCACCATTTTACCCATCGCTACAAAATCTTTTATAGTAAGTGATGCAGAAAATAATTTGGTTCAAAATTTTCTTGCCTGCTAATGCACCTCTCAAATATCTGTCTGCACCATCTTTCTCTGCGCTCCTTTCTGCTTGATGATGACAGCTGAATTTAGACGCCCCAAGTATCCCTAAAAACCAAATAGTATAGTCATACGGTGATTATTTCTTTAATAAAATGTAATTGAAGGCCGCCAAACCTCGGATCCATCCGAAAACGAAACCACTCTCATTGGTCCTCGCACGCTTATCAGAAGTATCTCGGGCCAATGGCGTTGGACGACGTTCCGTCGCGCAGTGATCCCGAGGTAGCCGCATCGGCCGAACCTCTTTGTCATTCGAGCTTCGATCATGGTGGCGTTCTCCACGCTCGAGGACCTGATTCCGTTGGAGGTTGAAATTCTTCGGCGGACAGCCGACCTGGGGATGATTTCCTATGACGCCACTCCGACGTGCGATGTGGACGATAGCAGCGCTTCGGAGTCCTGTTCGGGTTCCGAGGACGATGAAACGCAGACTTTTTCGGGCGTTCTTCGATTTGCGGTTGGGGCAAGTCGTAACCAAACCAACGTTTGACATCGCAGCGTTACCTCTGTTACGTGATGTCAAACGATGTCGCCACGTTGACTTTCGCCTCGGGAGGACGGGGGAAGGCTGGTTCAGACATGTGCAACGAGCGCGTACCTACGACTGCGTCCGCGTTGCAACCGGAACGACAGCTCTGCGCCGCGAGTACACACCTGAAATTACTACAAGCACAGCGGGTCGCCGTCAGCTGTTTCAGCGGCCCCTCTAAAAAGGGGACGCACTGCTACTCAATGCCGTAACAGAATAGAGACAGACAGTTTTCTATAGCCTAAAGCTTTATTATTGATTTTTCTTGATAGGCTTGCAGGGTACAGTGGATGAAAAAAAGAAAATAAAAAGATGCCGTACGCCGTCTTGGACGATCACGACTTTATACACGACATTGCAATAGTACAAATATCGCCACACGCATTTTCTACGATTATAAAAGACAATGTAATCTTAGCAGCGATATAGCAACGTAGAAATATGATTTCGTGATCAGATAGACGTTGCGAGCGTTCAGGATTGCTAACACTAATAACTTTTCTCCGGTGATGAAAACGCGTGAAACTTCGCGTCCTTTATACGGTACGCGCCAGTAATACCTTGAACTTGAGCACACGCATGAAATGCGCCAAATAAGAAATCCGGGCGATGTTCGAGGACACAAATGCTTAGAAAGCACCCCTGTAGTCGAAGTAAACAAACACGACGGCACGGGCGTTTCTGCTGTCTTGAGAGTGCCGCCACGGCATCGCCGCACGAGTAGGTGGGTCTTCCCTTCTAGTACGTGCTGGGTTATCATAACGACACACGACGAAAATTCACAGTCAAGGATAGCGCTTCGGAACGATGAGCTTTCACCACGCCGTCCACGTCGATGATCAACACCGACGCCATGTGCGCGCAGATACGTGCGCTTCCGCGCATCCTGGGGGAACGGGAAATTCACCCCCGCGGAGGACGGCAAGGAGAAAACGTAGTCCCTTGTTTGTGAAACGATAATTGCAGTATCGCGTATTCTAAACTAGAACTACTTTACGTCTTGTGAAATTATCATGCACAACATATTTAAATAAACTGAAAATTGTTTCTTTAGCGAAACTTTACAAAGGCCGCCAAAATTTTCAAACATACGATAATTTCATTGGTCCTCGCAAGTACAGGAAAGAGTCCGCACGTATTTTATTCCTGCGTGATTAATAGGCGGTTCTGCCTTTTAAAACTGAAGATACTCATTCACTGACACTTCCTTAACGCCATCGCACCAAAAAGTAGCTTCCCCAAAAACCGCTTGAGTCTCCTCTTTAACTCTTTTGAGGCCTGCAATTACCGTATTTACACGAATATAACGCGAGTTTTTTCGGAATTACGTGCTCCAAAACGCACGTCGCGTTATATTCGGAACCAAGTTCAGCCACGAGTCTGGAGA
The DNA here is from genome assembly GCA_037355805.1 of Ixodes ricinus. Classification (NCBI taxonomy): domain Eukaryota; kingdom Metazoa; phylum Arthropoda; class Arachnida; order Ixodida; family Ixodidae; genus Ixodes; species Ixodes ricinus. The sequence continues at coordinate 28,109 of JAZHYW010048892.1, read as the reverse complement.
AAGCCAGAGAAAGCCATCCCTCCTGCTCAATGCAGGAGATCCAGTGGGAAAAGAAGTGGGGGTGTGGAAGGGAATTTATTAGCTATTGGGCCACGTGAAAGGGCAAATAGAAAACATAAAAAAAGAATTTTTATCGTCTCTGTGTTTGTACAACGCGCCGCACACACGCACGCTGCCGCAAAAACTCATCCCGCGCGCCATGCGGGAATGCGGGCATTAGCCAATTCGAGCCAAGCCAAGCCAGGCCAAGTCAAGTCAAATCAACACAAGCCAAGCCAAGACCACCTAGTTTACGCAATCATGCAACACGAGGTGTTTGTTTATGCGGAGGGACCAGAAGAGGAAGTGTGATCCTGTATCGGGTTCAGCAATCTTTTTTCTGCCTGCGTATTTTTTTGTTTCTGCTCCAGAGTGGTCGGTGTTTGTGTGTTGGTGCCTCTGCTTCGTGCCTTGCTTGGATTGTGGGCTGTCGAGGAGCTCACGCCGAAGAAAAAGGAACTACCAGACAAGCGGTGCCGTGCTGCTGCTTATCTGCGTAGTGGCCAAGTGGATTGTAAACGGAAGGACCTGAGCAGTCAGGATGAGTGCAGTTAAAACATAAACTGATATTTCTTCTATTTCCATTGACTTTTCACTTCTGCTATCCCCCCCCCCCTTGAGTGCGAGAAATTGCGGGCTCGCGTTATAATAGTGATAATATATTTTTTCCTTTTTGAGGGCATCAAAACCTGCCCTCGCGTTATATTCGTGGTCGCGTTATATTCATGCAAATACGGTACTTCTTGTTGCAATCACCCGGTCAAAGTTTGGTCTAAGGCCGCTTTTGTTTGAACGAGCAGACGACAAAAAGCAGACAAGTCTGAAAGAGCAGACGAAAGTTCGAACGGTCAGGCGGCCGTGTGAATTTGAAGACGCACTGAACCCGCGGGTAGTCCGGACAACTTGGCGGTTTTCTCTCGTTCATGTTGGAACAAAGCAAATACATCTGGCGACCACAAAGTGTTGCCCGCACATGCAATCGTAGTTCGACAGCGTCTGGTTTTCCCTTTTCACGGCTACTATCCACGTTCTCGGACGAACGGAGGGGGCAGAAACACATGAAAACTGATCTTCAAACCTTTCCAGACACTCTTGGTACAGCCCCGTCACAGCATTTTGACGAGAAGGCACGTTTTGTGTTTGGTTTCTTCCAAAGGAACACGGAATGCATGTCTCGCACGGTGACTTCTGCCCACCACCTCAGACCTGAAGTGCGCCCGACGCGCCACCACCGCGGCGTGACGTAGGAGAGTTGAGTTCGTGTATACATGTTTAAAAGTTGAAATTTTACCCGATGCAGACTATCTACAGGTGCGGACTATACAAGGATTTGTTTTTCTAGATCAATCACTGTGACAAGACATGAAGGATTTTATGAATTAAAAAGTATATTAGTGTTGATTTATGTATGATGCAAGCTTCTTTGAGAGCTGATATACAGCAGTATTTGTCAAGGTGTGCCATGTACAATTTTTACGTTTGGACTAGGCACTAGTGTGGACCATCTAAGCAAAAACTTATTTTCAATCCCAAATTCGCCCCTCCGGACTATGCACCGGGTGCGTCTGGAAAATGTGGTAGATTTGATCTCGCAAATACTGCCAAACCTTCACTCATAGTAATGCCAGCGTGCCAGTGTAGGCAGTTCTTTGTGTCTCTAGCTCGGTGCAGGAACTTCTGGAACATCGGCAGCAAGAGGTTGGGTGGCAGGCCGTGGGATGTCGGGGAATGGTAGCAATGAAGAGGTTCAAGGAGATCTCGGGTGGCCGAGGCAACCGGCAAGATTTCCTACAACAGCCATCTCTGCCTCATGGATCGCAACCAGTGGGCCCAGAGCCTCTCACGAGAGTAGAGACCTGTGGCTGTACCAGCCAGAGAACAAGTAGGGCTTCATTATGGCCCTTGTGAATGCCACACCAGACGGGTTGGAGATAGGAACGAGGCTGAGAGGAATGGGCAGGGATGGCACAGTCCTAGTCAATGCTGCGCCATCAGTGGAAGCGAGCAATCTCGGCAGAGACTCTATCACAACAGCCTGGGCAGCCGCCAGCTTTTTGCACCACCAAAGCAGGTGTATCGCCAATGCTACCACCAGACAGAGAAATGGCTAGTGCATAGAGTTTGCGGCGAGGCTGACGGAAGGACTCGTGTGGTGCTGCACCCAAGACAACCGGTGCCCCAAGCGCATGCTGGCAGGGGCCTGCTCTGGCGCCAATGCCCAACAGAGGCTGGGAAGTGTCCAGAGAAGATGACAATATTGCTGGCTGCTCGTGAGGGGCTAGCCCACAGGCTAGGTCCCTACTGCTACAAGAGCGCCTCATTTAAAATTATCAGGCAACCAAAAGCAAGTATGTGAACCTGACTTAAGCAGATCACTTTCCTTCCGTATATTCCACGGTGAAACCTCCTGTAGTTTAAATCTAGACACCATCGTTACCTAAACATTTGCTTTCCTTAACTGCACTAGTCAGAAAAGGGCAGCTGTGCATAGTGCTGTGACATTTGTAAGAAAGCAAAATAAAAAGTGCGTCAGCAGCACTATCATTTTCAGCTATGCAACCAACGAGTTTGACGGAATGCAGTGAGCATCGATATTTCGAGTGTTGAGCAAACTGGATGCTGCCCCAGCGGGGGCCCCCAGAAAAGCCCCTTGCACTCACCTGGGCAAGGGGGCCTCTGCTCCCGAGCCACTCTCCCTGGCCTCCTTGGCATCCACCTCCGTGTCCACCCTGCACACCCACTGCCGGTCAGACGCACACTGTGCACTCCGTCGCATGCCAGTCGCACCCTACTCCGCAAACAGCTTGGGCAAAGGGCCAGCTGCGCACAAACCAGTCAAAACATGCTTCAAAAAGGCACTGCTGGCCAATCAATACCACCAAAAAAGCCTAGCATATTTTCTTCCTCATGACCCCAAGCCTAGGATAATGTGCTTTACATGCTCGAAAACATACATCGATGCTCTTTGTTCGACTTGCCCTCATTTAATTTTAGCTGACAGGGTTGTTTTCCAACAAGCTACTTTTTCAATCACGTCTTTGAGAGAAAGCCAGATAGATATAGCACTTGGGTTTTACGGCTTGTTCAAATCATAAAAATTGCTCGCACGCAACCCATAGCTCCAACGTTAGAGTGGGGCCAACACAAACTCACAGGACAGTTTCCCCGCGAAGTTCATGACTTTGGTGACTTTCACTTTCTTTTCCACCGTCGCTGACTCGGGCTTCAAAGTTGTTGGACATGACTGCAACAAAAGAAGAGAATTGCAGCTTCAATCGGTGATGCTGACAAAGCGCATTTACACGCTTTATTCGCATCAGGGCACAATTGTTTACATGCTCCGAACGATTTAATAAAAAGTTTGTAAACGGAACTGCAAGGGTGGTTGTGGCGATAGTTTGGAACAGAGCCCGAAAGTTTGGAATCAAAAATGGGCCTTATCTGCAGTGCTTGGCTGTTTACATGAGGGCCATATTCCTCCGATTACATTGAGACCTGTTTCCCTCACTCCGCCCTTGGTTGTAACAGAGCGAGCCCACTTTGCTTCTTTTTCCTTAGCCAAACGCTGCTTTCTCTATTTCGGCGTTTCATTGGCCGATGATCACGCTCAACCTCCACTTGTGTCCGCTCCTTTTTCTTGAGAGGCAATGTGAAGACGACCAGAGAACTTCCAGCTGTCCTCTATCATAGGGTGAATGGGATTGTGCCACCTAGCGTAGAAACATCTCTTTAAATTTGGCTATACATTCATTCTTTCGTTAAATTGTATAGCCCACCAATTTTGTGTATTCTCAGAATTGCCTAGACCTTCCCCTCCAATCTTGTCCTTTTTGTGATTTTTAATCTCCATCCGGATGACTGCCCCTAGTCGACTGGGTTCACTGCAGCGGCAATCCAAGGGCTTTTTTCCCGGCCCATTCACACCCAGCTCCTTTCGCGATGCACCAGAAGCCAGGTAGGTTGAAACAAGCCAAGTGGGAGCTTTCTCACCTTCCTCGTCTCCTACAACAAGACCTCCTGAAGAACCCACCAAGTGCACCCGCTCGCACATTTCCCCTTGTGCCCTCCACTCTCGCCCAGTGGCTCTTGTCCTATTTTATTACTTGGAAGACCCCCCCTCCAGAGCTACATCAAGCCCTCCTCAAGAACCCACCACTGCACCAACTCGCACATCTCCCTCGACTCAGCAGCCTGTTCTTGTGCCCTCCACTCTTGCCCCTTCAAGGAGGGCACGACCAAGCCCTGTGCATTTCAAAACCACATGTTCTAGCGTCTCGCTACCACTATGGCCTAGGGCCTGACACTTAGCCCTATACAGTGCAATCCACTTACAATACCAGATATAACGATGTGCTGCTTATAACGATCAGTTTCTAGAGTTTCTAGACTAGAAACGCTCAGTTTCTAGTACAGATAGAACGATAATCGGTTATAAAGATTGAATTTTCGGGTTTTTTCATTATCGTTATAAGTGAATTGCACTGTATATCTTTTCCTTAACAGTCCCATCCTTGCCTTCAACAGTAAAGAGCTTCCCTGTGAATTATCAGACACCTGTTCTTTTCTTACGTCCTCTTTTTGTGACCTGTACAGAGCTAAAGATGATTTCTCTTGCATTCTTCCCTCCCATGTTTTCCTTCCTGCTTCATTCACTCTCTTTGCCACTCAACCACTAGTCTGTTCTGCCCCCTCACTAGTGTGTAGGTATTTAAATGTTAGCTTTCAGGTTCGGTTCGTCTATTTTGTGTTTAAATTTTCATATATATTTGCTGGTATACTTTCATGCCTATCACATATCCAGTTCACTTTTGTTCAAATTTCAATTTACTAATTGTCTCTCTGCTTTCAAAGGAGCCCATGTCCCCCGCACTCCCTCCTGTATGCTCTCAGTGCCAACCTGCCCATGTTCCTTTGTCGAATTTCCAGTCCCGATTAAACCTACGACCTCATGCAAAGTACCCCGTTGCCAAAGAATAGTTTAGATGCCATCGCTTCCTTCCATATACCCCTGATCGCCTGATATCTATTACAATTCCACAGTGCCCAGAGTTTCCTACTAGCCAATTTCATTTTTCTAATTTTCTAGATAGTTCCTTCACTCATTAAGCCATACTTGCAGATCATGGACTGTTACAATGTCTTGTGTTCTAAGGGATTTTCTCTTTTGGTTATTAAACACCCTTCAGACTTGCAAGTACAAAAACTCTGACCAAAGATGGCCCCCTCCTCTCCATATATCCCAGTTAGTTCCTGCAATGTATTTCATTTTTTCCACGAGTACTATGCACTATGACCCCAAAGCGTGAACTTTCGTTAGAAACTGTGTAATCTCTGCACAATGGCGGACGCACAAGTTCGAGCTAAAAGCTGCTGCCACTTGTACATTCTGAGGTGTCGGTTGACCAATCGAGTCTTATCGCATTTAAGGGAGGACACAGCCCTAAAATTTTAGCTAATTTTTCGGCAAAAAATGCATTTTTCAAATGTTGCAGTTTTGGCACCTCTAACTATTAATATGGCAAAATTCGGTAAACTTCCACGTCGTAATTTGCGAGAAAATAAACATTTTCGATGTCTCCACAGTGCTCAGAGGTGTGGTGCGCTCTCGAAAGAAGCGAGGAAAACACGATTTTTCCGATTTTCCGTACAGTACAGCGCCGCGCTTGCAAGGCCTAGCGTGGCATTCATACCGTCGATGGAAAGGTCGTTTTTCTGACTTTTTAGTAAAATAGTAAACACGGGTCGAGGGTAAGTGTGCACGGGAAGGACCCCGTCGCAAAAACTTCTTTCACGGGAAGAATAATGGGGAATTTGACGGAACTAGTCTTTCTATTGGTCGGAAAACTGAAACTAGAGCCACGAGTGGTTTTCAGCCATCACGTGATCTTTTGTGGCAGTCACGGTTCAGACCACGTTTTATTGTCGGACCTGCTACATCTCGCTGTTTCGCTTCAACCTTTCTTACCTTTTTTCGTGCCGAAAATGTCGCCAACATTTTCGGCGACATTTTGTCGGACCTGCTACATCTTGCTGTTTTGCTTCAACCTTTCCTATCTTTTTTCGTGCCAAAAATGTCGCCGACATTTTCAGTGACATTTTGTCGGACCTGCTACATCTCGCTGTTTCGCTTCAACCTTTCTTATCTTTTTTCGTGCCGAAAATTTCGCAGGCTTAAAAAGATGTTCTTTTTAAGACTGCATCCAGTTGTCCGATTTGCACAATGCAAACGAACGATAAAGCGACTAGACGTCCCAATTTAGGAGGGACAGGTCCTGCCAGCATGCTTGTGGGACGGTGTTTTCTTCCACTTCGGCTCCCCCCAATCGCTAATAGATAAAAGATGCGGATAAACAAAAGGATCGAACCAGTGAGAAGGTGCTTTCCCTGATCATTGAACAAGATAGGCTTGGCAGAGAAGACGCTGATGTTGAAGGTTTGCATATTTGCGTACGACATGCGAACAGTACTGTGGACATAGTATCTACAAAAAAAACATTAATACTAAAGATACTAAAGAAATATTTCAACCAAATGTATTAAATGTGCATGCCAAACAGTATGCAAACTGCAAGGAAAAGAAATGCACATGGTGTATACGAAATTATAAAAAGGTGTGATTTGTTATTGAAATTTAAAGTTTTCAAGTCTCACAACAGAATGTCCCGCTTTGGGGCCCGAGGAATATGGTCACTATAACCAACGACAAAGTGTCGGTTATTTCCCTCCCTTCTCAATCTAAAGCTGTATGTTTTGTTTGCTTCCAGTCTGCTGTCCCCTAACGGAAGTGAAGGATGGCCGCCAAGAGCGAGCGTGTGCAAATGGACCTGTGCCGCAGCCGGTGGGGGCCGCTTCTTGGGAAGAGGCTCCACGTCCTTGAGGAAATCAGCCCACAGGAGGTCTGCTTTCTCCTTCTCGGCGCGGGTCAGCTCGCTCAGATCCTCCGCCGCTCGGTCCTCGGGGGTCCAGCCTCGCAAGCGCCCGGCTTCGTGCCGCCTCTGCGCTTCCTGCGAGACAAATGCTCTGTGTGCGCCACTGCTGGGCAAGCTCGGGGGTGGCTGCCATCCAAACAACTGAGCCTGCTTCACTTTCCTAATGGAACGGAAAAAGCAGCAAAAGTTATTTTCTGGCGCCCGAGATTTTGACTTTTTTGTCTACCTGCAGGAACGATAAAAGCACTCGCTAATTAACGATAAGTGTGGGGTTCGTATAAAGCAGCTAACAAATGAACGTTCCTGCAACAGACCTACCGGTGTCGGGAAAAGCGGCCCGGTAGAAATAGTTCCAAGTGCCGAGCGGGAAAACAAATTAACCTGGTCATCGAGGGCAAGACTACACACTCTGTTATTTGTAAACACTAACTTTTACGGTGTGATGGTTGTGATGCGCATCGTTTGAGGCTTTGAGGCTTGGGGGAAGAGTAATATCCCCCAGCCGTTATGGTTTTGTTTGCCGGGCGAGGGGTCTTTCCTCATGCGCGCGTTTTTCGTACATCTTTTTCTTTTTGCTGGCGGGGGTCATTACATTCGTGTGAGCCCCCTCCGAAGACGATCGGGTTTCGGCAGACGTCTCGTCAGAGCTGTCAGCCGTTGCAGGCCTGACCAACGTCAACTATTGGTCTGCTTGCGTCATGTGCCTTCGTCAAGGTTTAAAAAATTGGCTAGCTCCTGTCCAAGTGCACGGAGGTCCCTCAAAAGCCAGGGCGAGAAAGGGAGATTTTTGGCTGGGGTCCTGACCCTGTAACGTGTCAACCAGGAATCCACTACTTTGCACATAGAGATCATATGTGTACATTGCACGCAATGCAAATACTGTCGAGACCGGTTATAATGAAATAGCAGCTACAGCCAAGCGATCACGATTTCCCATTCGCGTTTGCACTTTTTCAATGCATTTGTGTCTGTTTTTAGCGAAGGAAATTGAGCGGCTCCTGTGGATAAACTGAAGAGAAATTTTGTGATAATCTAAATAATAAAATTTGAAAAGTTTACCAAGTCTCAAACAGCCGCACTTTGCTGCCGCGGCTGAGCAGCCATCCAGAATGGGACGCAGACGATGCCGCAAAGGCCGTTGGCAGCTGCCTCTGTATCATCATCTGCTCACCGCTCCCCATCTGGGAAGCGGCTTTTCTGCATCGCACACGGGACGCCGTCGTGGCCTGCCGATGGGGGTGCTTGGAGCGCTAGCGACAATGTACCGGCGGAGATGACGGAGAGAGCCTAGATTTAAGAGAGGGAGCAACTCCAACCATTGACAGCATTTGCCATTTAATGGCAGACACCTCCTTGGCAAATTGGCGCAAATACGCCTGCATTTGGTTGTCGCATGGCCAGTGTGGCGAGGAAACTGGGGGGAGAGGTGGACACGTTTGCAGAAGGTGAATGCTTTTGAGTTTTGACTCCTTGCATGCTGCAGCTCGCTTTACAAACACGGCCCACAAACCACGTGACCCTAATCGAGCAGTTGCCCCTTCTCTTGAATCTAGGCTCTCTATACCGACGAAAGACGAGCTTGCACGCGAATTCGGTACCGTGCGCGCTCCTTTGTTTGCTTTGTGTTCCGTGTCAGTCTTGCGCGAGTCTAAAGATTGTGTGGTCGCTCTTGCGCGGAAGTAACCTCACTCAAGCACCGATTTTCGGCGAATCATCGCCACTCGACGATGGAGAGTCCCGACACCGCCGGCACCACAACGGGGGAGATGAAGGCAATTTCCTTGAAACAAAAGAGTGCCGTTCTCGACGAAGTGTGCATAAACGTAAAGAATGCCTTCCACCGCCAGCATCCTCCGCGGTGGTCGTTGCAGCTGCCGACACGGTCCGTACGTAGCTCGCAGGATCTTTTCTCGATTAGAGCTTCTCGTGGTTGGCAAGACACGGTTCCGATCTAGCAGAGAGCGCGTGCAGGGAAGCCTCAACCACTTTCTGCAAGCACGATAAACATGTGCCCATGATAACCGTGTTATCATTTCTTTTTCTTTTCTTTTTTGCATGTTACTTTTATGAGTCTAGATATAGCAAAGAAGCGGAAATGGTGAAGTGATTTCCGATTCCCGTTGACTTGGTTATAACCGGTCTCGACAGTATTCGAGTAAATATAGTGTAAATAAACAGTCTGCACTGTACTCAGCGCGTGGGCTTGCGCCCCCGCGGTTCTCGCCGCGTGGGAAGTCAACCACAACGTGCCCGTCGTGCGCCCTGCCAGCTTCATTGCTGCAACGGTGGCTCTGGCGAAAACCCCCACCTGGGGGGAGGAGCCCTAGCACTGGAGTTCCTCTCGTGGACGGGGGCAACAAAGAGGGGCCAGTGACTTCTAGCCTTCCCCGCTGGAGGAGGGGAGCCTGTGAGGCGGCGTGGTCAACCGTGCGACGGGCGGCCCCTTTAAGGGGAAGGCTGAAGAGGCAAGCAGCGCTCGTGTCTCTCTCCCAGGGGTGGGAGGAACCCCTCGCCAGGGCATCCCTCTGCGTTGGGAGCCGAAGATATCATAAAAAAAAAGTCAAATTTGGGGGTTTTACGTTGCCAAACCTACGACGGGCATCTGGCACGCCCCAGCGGAGGACTGAGGATTAATTTGGACCACCTGGGGATCTTTTGACGTGCAGCCTAGCTCGGTTACATCGGCGCCTTCTCCGCAATAAGCCTCCGTCAGATTGCGGGCACCTCGGCCGGGATTCGAACCCGCCACGTGGGGATCCGTAGGCCAGCGCTGCCTTGGAGCCACCGAGGCGGCTCGAAGATGTCATACGGATCACTGCGACGAGACTGCGTGGTTCACGGGTGCCATGCAGCGACCGTCGGACCCGCTGTAGAGGCACGCTCGTGACTTAGTAGCGGAGTCGGATAGGTCAGTCGAGCACTGAAGGAACTACGAGTAGTCGCTGGCTTTTCCCGGGCCGTTCAACTGGCTGCCCCATTTGCCGGTTTTCTTTATTCCCATTCCCTTTCCAATTGGCTTTTCAAGAAATTCCCACTTGATCCAAGGATCCAATTCATTTTATTTTGAATTGGCTTCAAGTCTGCGGTGCGAAAGCGGAGTGGACTGAGGCATATTATTTTTATTTCTTCTTCTCTGGCCTCAACTCAATATATGTACTTAGCACAGAAGAAGACGCCCACACAACACCGCGGGACGAAAGAACCATTTTTGCTACCACTGTGCAGTATTACCTGTCTAGCATGCTAGAAGCTTTCCAATGAATAAATAAAAATAGTCAAGCAAAGCAACGGGAGGAACTCGAGAGCATACCCAGCAGCTTTGCCCTTCTTGCCTTTCTTGCTGGTGGCAGCTTCAACGTCGCTTTCAGCGTCATTGTCGCAATCTGTGAGATCTCCCTCGCTTTCTTCACCTGCAAAAAAATAAAAAATAAAGCTTGCCAGCGAGAAACACTCCTCTTCCAACAGCCTAGCGTGGAACAGCATCTCTGAGGAAGTGTCAACTGGCAACTCAGGATTTGAAAAGTCAGTCAGCCTCGACATCAGAAACGTGGAATGGCAACACCCAGCCAATAACGGTACGCCTAGAGTTCCATCCAGACAGAACGATAGCAGATGCAGTAGAGCTCCGTCTAGACGGAATAATAGCAGGCCCCGTAGAGTTCTGATGGTTCCGTCCCGAGGGCCCAGTAGAGAGTATTATTCCTTTTGTCCAAGCTAGAGTAAGAGTAACACGCTCTCAGTCGATTTTTTAAAATGCCAAAGGCGTTTCTTTTTTTTTTGTGATCTACAAGGTGGAGCCACAATCACAATAACTAACAGGTTCTTACTATCCGGACCTAATTACAAAATTATGTGCTGCAATCAAGGCGTCAGTAGTAAGTTGACACAGGACCTGCTCCTTCATTACGACAATGCACCCAGCCTCAGGTCTTGCATTGCAATGGATGCAAAGAAAGCTTCGGAAAAATATCGACCATATTCACTGGATCTGGCTCACAGTGACTACAAACTCTTAATAAAATGGAACAAACACCTGTATGAGAGGAGATTTTTAATGGGTAATGAGGTAATAGAGGTCGGGTGATGCATACTATGCAGGTGGAACGCAAGATGGTGACGCACTCTCATGTCTTTACAATCCTCCGTCTTCTGATCTGCCTAGCGAGACTACTGGCCCTTCGACAGAAATATTACCTATCACCGACAAACTGCAAGCATCTAGAAGTCACTTTCTGACAACAGCATCAGCATCAAACATCACCGTCCGCGGAAACGACCTCCTGGGGTGGCCTGGTGCTAAGCCTAGTGACCGAGCATTCTTCCTCGACACCCTCGCCATAAACCTCACCTAATCTTGCTATTGCTGATTGCTGGTGATGTATCTTCAAACCCTGGCCCACGTTCTACCTGTCCCCGCTGTTCTTGGTCAGTGTTTGACAACGTCGCCGCTCTCCAATGCGACAGTTGTGATATGTGGCTCCACCAGAAATGCAAAGACGTATCTCTCGCTTTGTATAGACACCTCTCCTCCTCATCATTTGCAGCGTGTGAGCTCCCACCCCTGGCCGATGACCTCTTCCCACCCAAGCAGCACTGCACCCCTGCATAGTCCACCATCCTCACCAGCTCTTTCAAATTCTCCGAACGGCCTCCGGCAAGACGTCGGCGGCGTTCAGCGTTTGCACGACAACTTTGCAGCCGGTGGCGCAGAAGCGCAGCCGAACGTGATTTCTGTATGGTTTTCCAATGTTCGCTCCTTAAATATCAAGCTACCCGACTTTAAAGCACTGACGTCATGTTACCCAAACACAATATTCGCCGTGTGTGAGACATGGCTAGATGCCTCAGTCTTCGATCGGCAATTAATCAATCTCACGCAATTCTTGTATTCCCGTAAGACCGCCCCTCAACTAGGGGTGGCATCCTCCTTGCTGTGCCAAAACACCTGCCCTACCAACATCTCGACCACCTCACCCCTCCGGGTAGTCTTCGTCGAGGTCTTTTGTAAACATAAAAAGCTTCCTGTGGCATCTACCTATTGCCCACCCTCCCTCCCTGAACAATCGTACGCCTTCCTCCAGGGCGGCCTACAGCACATCGACCCCAGCAGGTTTTCTGCACTGTTCACCTTCGGCGACTTCAACAGTCACGTTAACTGGTCCGACCCTGACGCTCTCATCCCATCAGATCCACTCGATGATATGCTGTTAGACGTACTGGAAACTGCTGGCCTTGCCCAACATCCTACATTTCTCGGATTGGCAACGCTACCTTCATCGACCTCACCCTCACAAATAATCCCACCCTAGCGCCTCAGGTTTGTACCGTTCCTGCCTGTGAGCCTGCAGGTGCTGTTCCTGCTCGAGATACCGGTCCCGGCACGCCTTCAGGAGACATTAAGCCTGCGGAGGCTCCCTTTCCTCTGCGACCGGCCTCGCTGAATCATGTGAAGAGCCATTCAGGCAAAGATCCACAAGTACTCCGGTCTCGTCCCTGACCGGCTCATCGTATTCAATGCCTCCTTTGGAGGACTCCTTAAGTGCTTGTGAATCCGAACCAACCGTGGCTGTTCCGACGACTCTACCAAAACGCCAACAAAGACTACCGGAAAGGTTGAAAGACTACCGTAAAATACCGGGCAAGTGATCACTCAAAATTTTGAGATAATCATGAAAAAATGGGGGATGGGCGCTTGTCCGGTCATCAATCCTACATATAAATGTACTGTGCATATTTTCTCAGATCTTACAAATTTGGTTATGGGCGCTTAATATGGTATGGGCGGATGCACGGTATTCTACGGTAAGTGCTCTCATTTTACAACATCAAGAGTCGGCACTGGAGAAGCTGTGCCAGGAGGTGAGACCAGAAGTATCCTCCACAACGACACACAGCTTTATACAATTCACAAGCCTAAGGTTCGAGGAACTTTCAGAGTGAACTGCAGTTTTCTATGGTTTCGGTGTATACGTATGAACAGTGCACTTCGTGAATTTTCCGTATATCTGAACTTCAGTACCTTGTTTAGGATTTAAGAGCCACTAGTTTGTTTTCTAGTTCTTGAAGTAATAACTCCTGAACTAGAGACGAATTTTTACATACTGGCCATGATAAACACAATGAGTAATTTAACAAGCACAAAATCAACATGTCTAATAGCCCCTTCCCCTGGCAAATAGCGAGCGCTCGGCGCGCGCTCGCCGAGCGGATTCTTGTTTCCCTCGCGAGATGCGAGCAATCTCTCCGTGTGCCGCTTGTAGATCTCGAGCCGGTGGGGCGCTCGCCGAGCGGCTCCAACCGCTCCGTGGAAAAGTGGCGGAGCGCGTCGAGCGGTCCGGAGTAGTTCTCCGCGCAGCCTTTTTCGGAGGAGTACGATCTGTAGTCGTCTCTCGCATCGTTTCAGTTTCGTTATCGACATTCCCGCGGGGGAGTGAAGGAGTTTCGCGGCTTTTTTGTTTCGATTGCTGGGTGGGCTCTCTTGCTGTGCTTGCTTTCGTTCCCCTCGTCATGACCGACTCGCCCGAGCATACTGCGTTGATAACATTGTTGCAGTTAATTTCAGGAGGTCTAATAAAACGCAGTGACAGCGACGAAGATACCAGCTTAGCTCCAGCTCGAGTGACGACGAGGCAGCCGTTCTCGGCGAAGTGTTTACCGAGTCGTTTGCCTGGCCAACGAAGATCGAGGCCCAAGATATCGCATTACGTCGAAGGCGCTAGTGCGCGCCTATTAGGATGAAGAGCTAGGTATACGTCGTTTGTGCGTTTTGTGGCCTCTGTAATGTAATTGGAATAATTAGAAGACAACACGCCAAATACTCCGCAGATGGAAGTCGCCTTCGGAGATGACGATCGCTTTACGGCATACGGCTTCGTACAAGTACTTCTAGTTGTCTTTATCGGGTTTATATAACTGTAAGGGAAAATAAATTGTGTCTTAACGTCGGGGTCATCGTTAATCAAGTAGTAAACAATAAATTTTTTGTCAAAGCATAAAGTTCCGATCAGAACTTCATGCTTTCAGCAAGATAGCAATGGGAACCGCAACTGTTCAAAAGCGAGAGCAGACGCTCTGGAAGCGGTGGCGCTGGGAGCGTTACGCTCGATTTGCTCCGCAGCGCGTGCCACTGGGATCGATCACGTGACCGATCGCTCACGGAGGCCGACCGCTCGACGAGCGCTAGCGCGGAGCGCTCGGCATTTGCCAGGGGAAGGGGCTATAAGACTACTAACCAATAACCAAACAAAATTTATGGCGAAGTGATATTTTTTTTTTCCACGTTTTGGAGAAACGAAATAACTGTTCCTTTGCGTATTCACAGGATTTTTTTTTTCCAGTTTAAATTTTTGGCATTTAGAATTTTGAAATAATTTTGAAATTTTCCTAGATTTTGCTTTGACCATGTTTTGAACTCTGAATTGTGTGACAACTTCAAGGTCAAGAGGTGCTTCTTTCCCGAGAATTTTCAAAACTTTTCGTCTGCACGAAGAACGACCTCCACTACATTTTACACCATCCGAGGGGGAAAAGGGGAACGGTAGTGATTGTTTTAGGCTTTAATTTAATAACAATAATATAAAAAAAAGGTATATGTAGTGGATGCAGCTCGTGAACTCGAAGCGGCGCCAAAAGCCGGCGCCCCGTGCCGCACGTTCTGGCGTGCCCGCGTGATACCGCACGATGGACTCGTGATTCAAACAGATCGTGCTTGGACTCGGACGGGGCTGGTCGCGTCTGTCTTTGATCCTTGACGAGCGTTTTCGGGCCCACTGAGAACAACTCTAGTGGTGACCCAGTCTGGACGGAACCCTAGCCTCAGCCTAAATCGGGGGTAACCCAGAGCACCAGCACGCGACAACTTCCCACGATCCGAAAGCAATAGTCCTGAAACAATGCTAAATGCCGCGCGGGCCTGTTGCTCTCGGCCAGGGGAGTTGTAGCGTTCACGAGACGCGACCACAAAAGAGGCGCCTCCGCTAGCGTCCCCGAAACGCGACGCTGACGTGAAGCGGCGTCCCGGCGTCCCATCATGCGCTTTCCACGGGCGTAGTAAGGCGCATTCCCACCGGCGATGTAAGCAATCGCGCGATGCGACTAGAAAAAAAATTAGATGGTCACACCGGCGTGCGCGATGAGCGAGTCCACGCCTTTGTTGGCGAGTCGTTTCTCGAAAACTCTCGCTCCGAACGTCGTTGATTGGCTCAGCCGCTCCGCGACTAGATCGCATCGCAGAAAAGTCGGGTCGAGTAGCGACTGCTCAAATCGCGTCGCTTTTTGCCCGCGATCGTCACTTTTGCGATGAAAGTCGCGCGACTAGATCGCATCGCCGGTGGGAACGCGCCTGTAGACTAGCGTCTGTGAGTGTCGTTCCTCAGCTTCTGCTCACGGTTCATGCGCACTGACACAGCGTTTGAAAGGATGCAACACTACACACAGCGGAAACGCGACCTAAAAATTATGTTGCTCGCCAGAAGCGCTGTTCAAAAGTTGAGAGCTACGCGTCTATGGCACCCCGACGAAGCATGCTAGGGCTCAGATGCTCACCGGAGGGAACGTAGTCTTCGTCGTCCTCGCTCTCCGAGCAGTCGGCCGGCCTCGTCAGCTCAAACGTTGACATAATACAAGTCCAATAGTCACTCCAACAAAAAACAGCAAAACGCTCAAAAGCGCTTCAAATTCTGGTCGGATACGCAAAACGTACAGAGCCGGCGGTTGGTCAGGTTGGTGTCGACTAGGGGTGTCGCGAACTTTTGTCGAACCAGATTTTTCGGTCGCACTTTCGGGGTTCGCTGGGTCGAACCCCGGTTCGACTTTGTGGACAGTGTGGCCAGACCTTAATACAAGCATCTCTAGGTTTGGATAATTTTTTTAAAGCAAAGGGTCATTTTATTTTATGAACAGTTGCAATTAAAAGAAACCAATTCTAACCACTGAAGAAGTTAATAGCTTAATTTGTTTTGTACTGTATTAACTAAAATAACCAATCAGAGGTGCCTTTAATTCATCCCTTAGCCATCACCATCCAATCCGAAGCCAACTAGCCAGCCTGTCGCGCATGCGCACACGAGTCGAACCTCAATACAAGGTTCGTCGAATTTTGCACTAAAAGTTCGAAAAAGTCGAACCTGGTCGAACTCGAACCTCGGGCGGTTCGCGACACCCTAGAAATGAGGCAGTCCAGCTGGATTCCAGCTGGATCCAGCTGGAATCCAGCTGGATTGCCTCATTTCCAGTTCCATAATCCAGCTGGAAGTGGACTGATTTTCGTCTGGGTTTTTATTACTTCGTGTTATTATACCTCCAATTGAATTGATCTATAGTGAACTCAGTTGACATTATTATTACTCTTTTGATTACTCGAGTTACTTTTAACCCAGTGGACTTGAATTCAACCGAAATGACATTGGGATGGCTCTTGATTACTTTGAGCTTATTTTCATACAAACTTATTTATTATGAGCCTAATGTATATAATGATTACTCTTCTGATTACTTTGAGTTACCTTGACCCAATAAATTTTTCCTATTTCACAATTTGGTAAAAGAGCTCGATTCATACTTTTATTACTCTTTTGTCCCAATTTATCCTAGTTCGGCTTCATTGACATTGTAATGAGACTTGATTATTTTCTGCTAATTTTCAACCAATTGATTTATGTGGGGATAATTTACATGATGATTGTTTTTTTATTTACTATGAACCCAGTGGGCTATCCACCCAATTAACATATTGGTGAAAATTTTAAGTACTTAGAGTTATTGCGTTACCAATTTATCTATCACGAGCTCAATTTTCATTGCAATTACTCTTGATTATTTTGAGTGACTATTGACCCAACGAACATTAATTTGGCTTGATTGACAGCTTGATGATTCTTGATTACTTTGAGCTTATATCGAACCGATTGTGTTTTTATGAGCTAAATTTGCATTATGATTACCCTTTAAAACGGTTTGAGTTGCTATTGACCCAGTATTTTGATTACTTTGGGTCATTATACAGCCTATTTAATAATTATTAGCTATATTGATGATTTGATTACTTTTTCGATTACTTATAGTTATGTTTGAGTTACTTTATACTTCACTTCGATTACCGCGGACACCAGAGGGCAGCGTCGGACCAGAAGTCCTTCCAGTGAGCCCTTCTCCTCGTCCGACGGCTCCCTTTGGTGTCCGCGATACTTCCGCGGTAAACAATCTTTGATTCGGATATTAATAGAAAAAAATGTAGAGCCCTTTCACTTCACGTGAAGATGGAAGACCAGCGAAGCTATTTTACCAACGTCTAGGACGATGCCTAGAGGACGACATTTAGGACGACCTCAATGACGACTTGACCTCGAACACCGCCAAGAGGACGACGTTTAGGACGACCTCAGGGACAACGTCTAGGAGGACCTCGAGGACAACGTCTAGACCGACTTCTTGGACGACCTCAAGGACGACGCCTGGAGGACGACGTCTAGGACGACCTCAGGGACGACTTCTTGAACAACCTCAAGGACTACGCCTAAAGGACGACGTCTAGGACGACCTCAAGGATGACGTCTAGGACGACCTCAAGAACGACGTCTAGGACGACCGCAAGGACGACGTCTAGGACGACCTCAGGTATGACTTCTTGAACAACCTCAAGGACGACGTCTAGGACGACCTTACGGACAACGTCTAGGACGACCTCGAGGACGACTTTAAAGGGCAACTCCGCTTCATTTTTGGTTTTGAGAAAACAATGTAGTCCTCTTCAGTATCGCCTAGGAAGACCACACGTCAAATATTACGACGCAGTTCTGTCTAAATGTTT
This sequence comes from Ixodes ricinus, assembly GCA_037355805.1. Taxonomy (NCBI): domain Eukaryota; kingdom Metazoa; phylum Arthropoda; class Arachnida; order Ixodida; family Ixodidae; genus Ixodes; species Ixodes ricinus. The sequence continues at coordinate 10,334 of JAZHYW010048892.1, read as the reverse complement.
CTTAAACGGTCCGGCAAACTTTACAACTCGCCAAGTTGCCGAAATCGGCTGACTCGAGCGGGCGAATTCAGGCGCAACCAACAGCGCAGTCAAGGTAGCTACGGCATGGGCGGAGCCAACATTGAGCTAAACGTCATCTTCATGGCCCCCTTTGCTTGTTTTTACTTCTCCGATCGAGCGTAGCGCATGACGTCAGCAACATTGCCTCTCTGCACTCAGCGGTGTCCATGCGATTGGCGTACGCGCCTGCGCAGTTCGCTTCTTGGGAGCAGACCGGCCGCCCGCCGTGGTCCCGCCGTTACCGCTGTCTTTCGTGTCACAACCACTGTCGTCGTCGTTTCACCGTTTGTGATTATTGTCTCTCGGAGTTTCGTCCACACTATGGACACCACGTGCGCAGACTTATGCCGCAGTTGTGCAGACGTCGTTGAATGCCGTAGACACCAAAACGTGGCGAAGAGTGCGGTGCAGAGCAGACGACACTCGCGCCTGCCACACGCCCGCCCCCATCCCGCCCGTCGTTGGGCCGAGGATCACGTGACATCTCGTACCACGTGATGGCCATGTACTTGGCGGCCCGAGGCCAATGTTGCCGGACGGCGCCGAAGTTTCGGTTTCGATTTCCGCTCGTGTTTAAAATTAGATTTAAAAATATATATCCCATTTTTCGCGAAGCAAACGACGTAGTGTCTTTTACTAGGGCTTTTGATTCGAAATCACTCATTATCCCGAAATCTTCGGAGAACGATACCTAGGACGACCTCAGGGACGACGTCTAGGACGACTTCTAAAACAAACTTGAGGACAACACCTAGAGGACGTCGTCCTCTCGAGGTTGTTTTAGAAGTTGCCCTTGAGGTCGTCCTAGACGTCGTCCTTGAGGTCGTCCTAGACGTCGTTTTTGAGGTCGTCCAAGAGGTTGTCCTCGAGGTCGTCCTAAACGCATCCCTGAGGTCGTCTTGCACACCGTCCTGAAGGTCGTCCTCCAGGTCGTTCCTTGAGGTCGTCCCAGCCATTGTCCCTGAGGTCGTCCTAAACGTCGTCCTCCAGGCGTCGTCCTCGAGGTCTTCCTAGAAGTCGTCCTTGAGGTCGTCCTACACGTCGACCTCCAAGCGTCATCCTTGAGGTCGTTCCAGAAGACAATAAGTGCATATACATATTGTGGATTCAATTGACTGCCCCCGGGATTAAATTGGGTAGCGCAAGGATTAAATTATGTGGCGCCTGGATTAAATTGGGTGGCACTTGGATTAAATTTTCCGTCGCTTGGAATAAATTGAGCGGGAAAACCTGTAGACTTGACAGATGTAGAGTCTTTTCCAGGCGGGTATGATCCTGTACAAGTTTCTGCACGGTGATTGCTCCATCCCGGAAGTTTACCTGCGGCGGTCAAGGCGGGACCCACTGAGACTTGAGCAGCCCCTTGCACGCACCACTGCCTCCTCTTCCCTTTTTATCCAAGCCCCGAGCCTGCGGCACGAGCTATGGAACTCCCTCGTTTGGGGCGTTCCCATATGTGCCCCTAGAGAAAGGAGTGTTCCCGATAAAATATGGATGGACGTCGTCGTGACGTCACCCCACTTTTTTTTTTTCGCTCATCGCTTTTTTTTTTCTCTCGCTTTTTTGCTTGTTTGGACGCCCCGGAGCAGCCAAGGTGGCCAAGGTACGTTGACCAAGGCTACAGATACAGCCACAGCTGCGCACAGTGGCTGCGCGGCCTGGTCTCGTCGCTCGCCAAATCGCTTGCGTGCGGTTTATACTACTGTGAGAGGGCGCTTTTTTCGAGTTTAAATAATTATTTCAGAAATATTTGCTCTTTTTAAATTGTGTGGTTGTCAATATAATTCAGATTTTGTGAATAATATATTATGAGTTTAATTTTATAATGTACTTTTGTTCAAACAAGGCCCTCGATCGCGTGGTTTGCGCAAACTGGTCGGTAGGCAAAGGCTGGGCAACACTGTAGCAACTGTAGGACTGTAGTGACTGTAGTCTGTAGCTGGGCCGCTGGGCGCTCGCTCACCCTCAACTCCAGCCTCCCCGTTTCGCGTTGGTTTCTTGGTGTCACGCAGTGGTTTCACGAATGGGAGCTTACCACACGTGCAGCACACGCAGCACACCTTGCGAACAGCGAAGAAAACTGTAGGATATCATTCATGTTTATTCCGAAAGTCGTAAAAGAGTTGATCCGCACTCCAAGATCCCTGCGTTTGCTAGGTACGCCCGATATTTGTTTCTCAACGCCTGTCCGCTGCCCAGCATTCGGCACTTTTGCTCAGACGATTCCTTTTAGCGCGTTCATGCGCGGTAACAAATGCCTTGAAAAAGTGGGGACACCTGTTGGGACGTGGGTGCCACTGCAACGATCAACGAAAACGGTTGTCTGAGGAGCATGCCTTCTGGCCGTTGCTAGGGGCGTTGTTATGGGCGAATACATGGGACTGGATTCCGCTCCGAAAGAACGATCGGTTGAAAATCGGACGTGGAATTTAAACTTCTAAAAAGAATAGATATAGGGAGCCTAGATTTCACACTTACCATGACAGAAGGTTGCCGGGAATCGGCTTTTTCTGAAATATTTGCGAAGGCATCCTCGAGACATCTCGAGATGCCTGTTGCAGACGACAAACACGTGACGAACGCACACGAATGACGGAAGTATGAAGTCCACGACAGTTCGAATCGTCTGCACAATGATCCGATTTTTATTTTACAATCATTTGGGAAATTACAGGCCTAAGAAAACTAATCAGGTTTATAAAAACGAATTGCATTTTCGTGCGATACGGGATACTGTCTGACGAAACCCTTGGACGAAACACATCAGACGTATGGAGATCTGAAAATACAGCGAGAAAAGCATCTGTTTAGAACATGATATCAAAGCAGCGTCGGGCCCTCTTCCTGATTTTGAAGTTAACGTGCATTGTAATGAAAGAGCAATTATTTTGACTCTAGCATATCAGTGGTTCGAGACCCCAAACTTCGTTTTTCATGCTCTCAATATGGGTGTGTTTTCGTGGCTGCCTCGTAATCAGTCATCAAACTGAGAAAAAATCCTACTGATTATTCAGTTTTAAGTAAGACCCCTAGCGTGCATGACTGAGAAGCAACGCTTCTCCGTGCCTCTAGAAGATTCAAGTTTCCTCTTACCCCGATTGTAAAAGATAAGGAGGCCAGAATGACCTTGCCTAGTCAGTCTCGGCCTAGCTCACTCACTAACATCCTAGTTTGAATGCTCAAGATGCCGAGTGTAGTAGATAGGAGCCCAGCGCAGCTTTGTCAACTCACAGCCAGCTGTCACGCCGACGCAACCGTCACTCACTGCTCGACTCTCCTCAAGCTTTCTTTTGTTTCTAGGCACATGTTCGCCGATTAAATTTTTATTTTCTGTTTGACGTTTTTCGATCTGTTTCCATCTGCAACAATATATATCTGTTACGGACAGTTCGCTTGATTACACAGATGTGCTCTGAAGCAACTGTGCTGTTAGAAACCCATAAGACGTGTGCTGGCCTGCACGTCGACCTTGAAATGTAGCAGAGGCTGGTTGCACTATTTCTCCACGGGGTGCAGTGCTGTCGGTGCCGAGAAGCGCTCCGACTGCAAACCGAAACATAAAAACCCGTCGAAGTTGTGAGATTTTTTAGAAAGCCGTAAAATACTGCGCGTGCCTTCTATCGTTCTGCAATTTGTTGATTTAGTGTTTTTTGATAATACTCGGCAAGATTCTAATTGAAACCGTGCCCTTAAACTCAATATTTAAAAAATTAATTACACGGAAATAATTAATAACTTAATTATCCAGAACTTTAATTTAAATTTTCCTAAATGGGCCCCCTGGCCAAGGACCAAAACGACACGAGCCTTTTTTTTGTTGCAATGCATAGTTTTTGCAATATCGAATTTGTCCACCCTTCGTGAAACACCCTGTATATATATGGCGACGAGGTGCCCATTTCGTGATCTTATGCACTGTAGTTAATTCTGTCCAAGGGCACAGCTGCGATTTAACTTTTAATACTGCGACGCATATTTTAGGTGACCTACCACACTTCACGTACAACTTTTTGAATCGCGTAAAATATGTGTGACTGGAAAATAAAGGAATGTTGAGTCATATAAGCACGACGTTTTGTATGTAAATCTAGATTTTCTTGTTACTGTTGCGTCGAAATTAAATAGCGGAACTTAATATTTTTGGCACCTGAAAATAAAAGTGGATTGTACGAACAATAGAAAAAACTCTATAGTTAATCGTTTCACGGCGGAAACAGTGCCTATTGCCAGAACAATTCGGAAAATATATATTCTCACTTTAGCGCTTCAAATTGGTTCGAACTGGTTTGAACCGTTAACTTTACTTCTTGAAACAAAAGGGGAGAACTGATTTAAAAGCATGAACCCGAACCAAACCGATAAAAATTTCAGTTATACACTCTGTCCTCTACACGTTTCCATGTGTTTCTCGTGAGCTAGGTAATTGCCGAGTTTTGTAATATTTTGCATGACGAAAAATATGGAAAAATTCTAAGGCAGATATGTCAGGCTCAACAGTTTCAGTGTCATTCTCTTGAAGGGCAAAAGGCGGGTAAGTGTTGGCTTTGTCCATCCCATTTTTGCTAATGTCCTTGGATTCACTTTTAAGGAGACAGTGAATGACCTGAGGCATTTGGACTTTGGGATTTTGCAGTTGAGCATAAGTGATTGGAGAGTGCAAACTTCCCCTGTTGCAGTGGTCAAAGTAAAGAAGCTCCCTCTCGGTTTGGCAGGTTTTCTCACGCACCTCTTGAGGTAGGAGAGATATCCAGTACTTCAAAACATAAGATTAATGATGTCTATGAGTTTGTTCTCAGCATTTTGGGCAGAAGGTTAGGAGGTTTGTTTGGCAAGTACCCTGTTTTTGCATAGGGTTGGTTTCTTCATGCATCCGGGCTTGTGGCAATGTTTTTGCCACAAATTTAGCGAGTTTCCAACAAGGTCTGAGCCGTGACTCCGGTCTAAACGCCGTGCTTTGTCTATGGAGGGGCAGGAGGTTCGTTTTATTTTGTTTATGAATCAAATTAGTCCGCTGCATTGCTGGAATTCTGGCATAGTTTGTAGGCCTTACAGCTGACTCTCATCCCCATGTGTTCAGTCACGGACCTGTTCTTAGGTTCATCTTTTGTTTCTTAGATGTCCTGCGTGATGCCACCCTGAAGAATTCAGCAGAAAAAGGGCAACAAGTCACAGTGAGTCTGGTTTCCACTTTCTGTGGCATTAGTTGGGCTTGGCGAGTCGGTGTGACGTGCTGAAGGCTGAATTAGACGCCATATCCGCTTTTACAAGGAGTGGATGGACCTCAAGTGTGACACTGGTGTAGTTGGGAAACGAGGGCTTTGCAAATTTGTGGCACAACGGCAATGTCTACTCTGCAGTTGTGATTCACTTTTCCTGAGTCAAAGGACGTCTACACAAGGCCCAGTGTTTTTGAAGCTCTGGTGCTGAATTGGAGGCTCCCTCTTGCTTGCCTCAGACATGCAGCGAAGTACAAAGTACCACACAAAAGCATAAGGAAGCGGTGGCCTTTTTTTTTTTTCATTTCGTTTTATAGCTGGAAACGTGATGAAAGTAACTATATAGTAACCTAGGTGGTAAAGCTCGGCGTTGAACGCTACTCATATAAGCAGAGTGCAAAAAACTCGTGTTTGTGATGTGTCAACATTGTATTTCTTACAAAATGATAAGTTGCATATACTCCTGGCTGAAGCTGACATGCGATCTGAAAATGTCAAACTCATCCTTGTGGGGCTCAGGTAGCCATTGCACACTGCTGTCATGGTTGTCAACCCACGGCAGCAGTGTGCAATGTCAAGCTTGATGGTCCTGAAGGTTGACATTTGAGACAATTTTGTTCTAAAGATTGTTTTTGTCCCATTTTAGGGGCTCAATATACTTCCCAGTGATGTCTAGAAGTTTCAGACAAATATTTTTTCCCAACATTGAGCACAGAAAACCTGCAGGAAAGAGAGGGTGAAACGTTTTGAGTAGAGGTGGTGCAGGATACTACAGGAAACTCGAGTTGAGAGTCAGTATTCATGCGTAGTAAATGGGGCAGAACGATAACTTGGCAGCTCTGGAGCTGACCCAACCCAACAAGAGCGTCGGAGTGAGGCACATGACACCATGTCTCGAAAGCGTGTGTGTGTCACTGCGCCAAGGAACCGGCTGTCATCTGCTGGACAAGTGTTGTCTGCTGCGAAGCCAACCAACTTGGGATGAACGTCCACCGCTGCAACATTGCCGTCCGCTAGAGCCCTTCGGGAACAGTTCACGAAGACAACCATATGGCCAATTTACCTGCGAAACTGTGGCAGGTGCTAATGCCAGGTGATGTTTTAAGCGGAAGCGGGCAATCACACGGCTCACGGTGCTACAAGGAAGAAAAAATTGGGACCGGATACGGATGTGACGTCACTTTTTTGGTTTAAATATAATTGAAACTCATAAATTCGTCAATATTTATTTGTGTATATATTCTCAATAGAGATGGAATTGCTCGAGGTCAATTACGATTAAAAGAAAATGAAACCCTAGAACTACTTTATCTCGCGTACGGCACTGTTGCTGTGGCGGTAACGAGGCCTCCGTGGCCTGGACCATGGGGTGTTATCACGTGACTTGGCTGTGACGCTCTTATTGGTTCACGGGGCTCCAGCCTCTACAGTTACCGTGAAACGGGGCATAGTTGTGTGCAAGGCAGCTTGTGGGATTCTCTATGTCAGTATGCATTCTGGAGCTATGGAACTTCACAACTGTGATTGAGTTGCCATTTGGGTGCGAAGCAAAGCAGATCTGTACATTCTGCATTATACCGTGACCCCCTCCCTGAACTGCCCCTGGTCACCATGCGTGCAGATTGCCGTCGAAGGGAAACATTGGCAGCGGCAAGACGACATTCTTGGAAAGCTGCAGACTGTTCACCGATGCCACAGTGAGTAGAGGCCTCTGAAGCCATGTCGGGGAGTGCACTGGACCGCCATTGGTTCTGGTGGAAATTTCTGCCACTTCATGGTGCAGTGTCCACTGCGGAAGGTATTAAGGCTCGAAAAGAGCCTTCTGGCTGGGAATACACATATGTAAAAGTATTATTTTGCAAAAGGAGAACAGTTGACAAGATGTCACACTACATCCTTGGATCTTACCTAGCTTGGTGAAAAATAAATTTCATACATTTCAGTGGAGGCCCCTGACGTTGGAAGTGTAGTTACGGTGGTCACTATGTAACTGAAATTTTTGTTGCATGTTAAAGGGGGCTTGACCACAAGGGGCGCTTGACCACTTTCTTGGATAGTCTATTTATGGTCATATCAGTATCGATCCCAACATTTTAACTTGGCTAGAATATTTTTTGACTAACCAATCACAATTTGTTACTGTTAATGACCATGACCATAACTCAACGTCGACCCCCATTAATTCCGGTGTGTCTCAAGGCTCTGTCCTTGGTCCTCTCTTATTTTTGGTCTATATTAACGCTTACCACCTCATATTACACTTTGTCCATAGGCCTGTTTGCCTATGATTGGTTTGTTTATCGTGAAATCATTAGAACTCTGATGTTCACATAATTCAATTTGGTATAATGCTATTACCATCTGGAGTGACACGTGGCAGATGAAGCTGAATAATAATAAATGCAAAGCGATGAGAGTTTCACATAGAATTGGCAGCTTGCCCTAGCTCATCAATGACCCCGTCTACATATCTTCTCGTTTTGACCGTCAAGTGCAGAGTAGGCGTACCAATATGTAAGACTAACTCCTTTTACAGTTCCTTCTTACCAAAAGCTTCTGAATGGAATTGCCCTCCCCCGTGCTTTACGACCATCATTGATCTTGCAAGATTTAAAGAGACACTAACGTGTTATTATTCAAGCGTTTGAGCCGAATTGACCGTTTTGTACCGTGTTTGATCCCAACTCCCAACCCCTCTGTAATGCTTTGGCCCCAGGGTATAATAAAGAAATAACTCAATCAATAGGCTCTAAGCATCCTAACAAACCAAACATTACATTTTTTTTTTACATGTATAGAGCATATATAGATTGAGTTATTGACCATAAATAGACTATCCAAGAAAGTGGTTTAGTGCCCCTTCAGGAAACCCTTGGTAAACTACTGGAGCATGCCACATGCCCTATTCATTTTGGTTGGCCTGCTTTGTTATACGCAACCATGAGATGTGTTGCTCTTATTTTATGACTTTTATTACGAGAAAATATGTTTATATTTCCGTAGTGTGGTAGAAGTGCGGAGCGTACGGTTTTGCTACTAGTGCAAATGCACCAACTTTAGAAAGTTTGTGCATGTACAGTCTGAACACCATGAAAGCCAGTGCTGCCTGGCAAATGAAATTAACATAATTTGTCTCATCAGCTGTATTTCTTTGTTGGCTTTTGCTTAGGTATATTTTTCAGGAAATGTTTGTTAATGGTAACAGTACCGCAATATCCCGAGTCGTCGCCCCCCCTGCCGCCTGAAATTAATAAAAGAAAAGTGGGTTGGACCATGTCTCAGTGTGTAATCACAAAAGATAAAAAAGAAACGAAAAAAAAAAACTTACATTTTTTTGTATGTATCTAGCGCGACTGCACAAGAGGTACATGAATCTGAAAAACTCAAATTAGTTTCATTGTTTTATGCAAGAAATGCTCATAAAAGAACGCTTTACTATTGCTGCTTGCATACGCGCAATGAACATCACCGATCGGCGTATAGCAAAAGCGTTTGTTCCGTGAAAGCACGTTTATAACACTCTATGTTCTCTTCTACTAAAGACCAACGACCGGTTCGCGCTTTCCACTTTTCCCGCGCTTCCCCCTCTCCCCCTTCTACCAAGTCCACCGTCGTCTGTTTCCTTCTCCCCCAGGGTGAGGAGGATGTTCTGCCTTGCAGAATGTCGTGTCTGCTCATCGGCCTTTAATAAAGGAAAAAGTCGACAGGATAATGGAATTAATCCAGGCGCAACAGTGGTTGAGAAGACGAAAGTAGCGACGAAGAGCGATGCTGGGAAAGCGGGAAAGCCGGCAATCGCGTTGGTGAATACTTGGTATCAGGCCAAGTTGGACGCTTTGTCTATCACAAGGAGCAGGCTCTTGCTCAACTTTTCTTGTTTGGTGCATACGTATGTGCGTCCAGGGGTTTCCCTAGGAATTGAAATTAGGGGTGTGTTTAAATTTGTAGGGTGCCTTTAGAAACACAAGGAGGGTGTACACCCCCGAGTAGGGAAATCACTGCGTGCATCCGTGCACGGCGTGCTATTAATGCGAGTTGAGGTGGCATTACTGCGTGGCATGGACGCCACCATGAACATAATTGTAATGCAATTAAATGCGAAGGTGCAAGGAGCTGGAGAAGAATGACGAAAATAATCCCTGGAGAAGGGGAACAAGAGGGGCAAACACAAATCTCCAAACACAGCTAAGTGACTGGTGCTGTGATCGAAAAAATCCGCCTGGTCCTGGTATTGAACCCGGGACCTCTCCATTTCCAGTGGGGACGCTCTGCCAACTGTAGCTAACCAGGGGAAAGCGTACCTCGTCGGCCCATCTTCAAGCTCGCTTCCTGCTTCCAAGGAGAGCGTCCAAAGGCCAGGAGGCAGAATATTAATAGGAAAAGGGGCGCAGGCAGAAAAGATATTTGCTGGGCTGCTTTTACGGCCACTCTCATGATTGCTGGTCAGGTCCATTTGCTGCATTATTTTTCCGCTGCTTTCATCCAGAGCAGATTGGAGAAGGCTTCTTTGATCACATTTTTGAGAGGAAGACAGGGTGCGTGCACAATTGATATGTAACTTCTAAAAAGATGAGGTCGAGAACCTCCTTAGGGCACCCCTCGCCACCCGGTAATCAAAGGCATACTACAGGGGAATCACGTTAATTTGAACCCGAGGGGTACCAGAACTTTGTTTGAATAATGCAGACTTTGAATCACTGGGAGTTTCCTTCCTAGAAGCACGATATAGGACGGGACCTGCATGTTAGTTATTTTGAATTAACTTGAGCAGTTTGAGTTAACGAGATTCCACGGTAATTCCTTGTGAACCACTGTTGCAGGTGCTCATAGAACCAGTCAGTACGTGGCGAGACCTGAATGGAAAAAACCTGCTGGTAAGGTGTGCCCACATCTGCTTTCTGGTGGGGCTTGAACCAACTGTTGCCACCCTTGTTTATTACCAAGCATGTCCCCAAGATATTCACCGATCCATTGTGCCCATGCCGATGTTCGTTAAAGCCTCGCCTTGGTGACCGTGCACAACCGGCGGCATCTCGAGTCAGAAAAGCACGCAAGAAG
>JAZHYW010048889.1:0-45996 GCA_037355805.1 Ixodes ricinus | reverse complement strand
GCTCTGTCGCGGGTGGTTTAAACATTCGTGGAGGACGGAAAAGCGTTTCCTGTGATTTTAGATAAAGCTTCAGATAACTGGCAACCATGATTTTAAGCCACAAAATGGCCAAGTGTCGTTACTCTGAAGCGTAGCTAATTTACTGGCACTAGCGGGACAAATGAGGAAGAGGCAGGTGTCAAAAGGTAGTGGCTTGTGGAATCCACGGGGCTCACGTCATGGCCCCTCCAGGTATTACAAGCTTCTTGAACAAGGGCATGAATAGTGTCATTAAATAAGCTACGCTTCAGAGTAGCGACACTTGGCCATATTGTGGCTTAAAATCATGGTTGCCAGTTATTTGAAGCTGTATCTGAAGTCACAAGAAACGCTTTTCCGTCCTCCATTTTAAACAGTTTGCGACAAAGCAAAGCAATATTACATGAGCTTCCTAACATCGAATCTAATGCTGAGGAAGTCGCAATTTTGAATCATGACGATCGGCAGTTGCGCCTGCTCTGCACAAGCACCAAAATGGCGGCGCCCACAACACTGTCGGGGAAGAGAGTGCCGATACTCTAAGCGCAGCTCATTTATTGGCCCTACTTCCCGCGAACCTCCTTTCCCCTGACTGAAACTGAAACTAAATATGAATAATACACCATTATTATAGCTTATTTAGTTTTAACCACCTACACATAGTGAGAGGTTTTATGTGCGACTGTTCTAATCAACGTTAGTTCTAACCGTCTCAAAAGAGAGAACGCGCGAGCTTGCGCTGGTTAAAAAAGACGGTCCAAAGAAAGAGGCGGCACGCTGTGTTCCTTGTGATTGTGCGTCTAATAGACCATTTGCTGTCTTACCCAAGCATCAAGGAGAATGCAGGGATTGGTGTTCCACGCGCCACACGCGCACGCTTTCCTGTAAAAGATTCGAAGTCAATAACCAAAGTAAGCATTGACGAACGCGCGTGCAAGATGCCATTTGTTTTAGGTTTTTGCTTTGGAAAAGTTACTACTGCTGAGGCCAGCACGTGCGGCGCGTGAACACCAATCCTGCATTCTCCTTGATGCTTGAGTAGACAGCAATAGGTCTATTGCAAATTGTTGTGTGTATGTTTATACAGCCGGAAGTTAGTCTGCCTTAGTGGGCGTCTGGTGTCCCAGGTGTAGATGAGCAATTTAGCCAGTGCGGTACAACCGCAAACCTTGGGACTTTAACGTGCACCACGCAGTAGTGATACACGACCGCACGCCGGTATGATGCTCTTCCACATCGAAACGGGCAGGGGCGGGGTGGGTTCTGCAGCGCGAGCTTTCGCTCCACGTGCTCCGAGCTGGTGTGCGCTATACCTTATTTCACCTTATGGTGTACCGCAGGAAAGGCTACAAGCGCGAGCTCCTTGCTGTACGGCACATCTCGGCGGCGCAAGCTCTCGTGCACTAAAGGCAGCTGTCAACGCTATGAGCTCGCGCTTCTAGCCTTCGCTGCGGTACAACATAAGATGAAACGGAGTATAAACATGCACTCGGCAACCGATCGCCCCCCCCCCCTTATATAAGTATTTGAAGATCGACGATGGACGTCGATCGTCTCGAGGTAATGTAACGTAATAACATTATATAAATATTAAACATATTGAAGGACTGAACGACTCAATTTTTTAATTCATGTATTGTAATATGGCGGTAATCCTATTTGTACTTATTGTTGATGAAGAGCAATAGGAGGTGACTAGGTAATGATTAAATGATGCAGCTCTATAAGGACGACGACATTAGTGGGTATCGAACCACAACGTACAGTGCCAGACTTGTTTCAAGTATCGTGTACCCAAAGACCTTTCTTCACCCGCAACAGAATATTGTCGAATCAATGAGGATGCTGCTTTACAACAGTACGTGGAACAGGAAAACTGCACTGTACAGAAGTGCGGCTTATTCGTTAATATGAGGGACGGATTTCTAGCAGCATTCCCTGATTGACTACTTGTAACAAATGGCCTCATTGACGTAAAGTGTCCCCGTTCCAAAAGATTCTTGAAGCCTACTGAAACAACCGCAAAGGAGTATGAGGCGAAAAATAAGAAAAAGGAGCCTGGTGTGAAAGGTCCAAATCAATACCATAGCTTCTACTACCAAATACAAGGGCAGTTACACAATACAAAAAGAAAGTTTTGTGATTTCGTTAATATTTACGCTCAAGGGCATTGATATCCATCGTATTCAGAGGGAAGACACCTTCTGGTCGACCAACATAGAGCCTTTTCTACTCAAGTTTTACATGGAAGGCCCGACTTCCGCTGAAATTCCTCACGTAGACGAGTTGTCCGACCGAATAAGTAGGCATTACTCCCGATCTGGGAATCTCTTAATCTTCGTTCGTACACCATAGTATCATGAGATCGAGAGCTCTGGCTCTTCGTCCGCCGAACATTGCATCGGCCGGTGTTTTTACCGTGTAAGATGAGACCGTCGCGTGCTGCTGGAACAAGAACCTGGCGATTCTTCACTGAACTGCTTCTTCCGTAAGCTTCAAGAGGGCTTTCTTCGTTTCGCACACTATCTGTTCTGCTTGCCCGTTAGTTGCAGGATGGTATGGTGCACTAATGTGATGCCTGATGCCGGTTTTTTTTCTTTTTCAAAAACTTGTTTATTTTATTTGAAGCAAGATTTGGCGCGTTATCAGAGAAAAGTATTTTTGGTAGGGCAAAAGTAGGGAAAAGAGAGCGTAGAACGTCAATGACGCGTTTGGACGTCGTGGCAGGCATCGTGTAAACTTCCAACCACTTAGAGTAGGCATCGACCATGACTCCGCAGATGAGGATACGTTTCGCCACCTACCGACTGAATAGTGGATCGTTTTCAGTTACTGTTCATGATGGCGCTGGACTCGAGGAAGACTTCGAGTCTTTGCACAGTTAGCCCAGGTGCCAGCACTTTTGTCGAAAGCGATAAGTGTTCGAAACGTCGAGAACGTCGGTAGCCACGTTCTGTGCTTGACACTGGACGCTTACCATTCGCTGAGAAGAAACTTGCTTGTTCGTCTGCCACGAGTCGTCCGATATCAGGTCATCACGGCAACTCCGCATGTCCATAGTTAGCAATCACGTGAACTTATAAATTCCCGAACGCTCTTAACTTGCCGTCGCTCAACGCCGTTCATTCATAGCGTCTTCATTGCAAATAAACATCTTCCTATTTATTCGGAGGGTTTTCATCATACTCCTCCTAAGCTGTACTTACAACATTATGTGTGTCGGTACTTCCGAGAATATTGCAACGGCGTTTGTTTTCTGGGAACTATAATGTAACAACCTTTACAACATCTTCCGAATCCCGTGAAACACAATATTTTGTGACATCACTTTTCAGTAATCATTATAGTGGTGAGGTAAGTACCGTAAATCGCGAAGCAGTTTACTTGACGTCCGCTTCCACTGGGGACTTGGAAGATTGAGTCTACTGAGCGTGCATTCCTGCAGAAGAAGTTTTCATTGATTGAATATTGACACGTCAATCAACAATTGATTCCTTCTTGGTAAAATTTATTGCGAAAGCCCGTGACAACCGCCGAACCGCATCTCTCTATATAAGAGAAAATTTATACCCAGCTTGACATTTTCGCATACATGCGTTTGCTGGGCCACGCTACTTGAGCCAGCTGATGGCTCTTACGTACGCAATACGCAATAGTATAGCGTACGCTAAAAAATGACCTGCTCGGACCGAATTTAGTTGTGCGTTACGTTTTCGAGTGAACACCGCGCATGATCTGGGTTAAATTTGCTAGAGCCGTAGAATTCCGCGTGCTTATAGCGTAACCATGCTCCTGGAAAGAAATATTGAAAGTGAAAACGTGTCCAATCATTTTATTTCAAATTAAACCAAGCCGCAGCTGCCTCGTCAAGCGCGCTTTTCTGTGGGGTACAGAGGCTACGAGTACGAGTGCGTAGCCAAATTCGATCACGGAGCCTCCGTCACTCGTCCCGTGGAAACGGCACTTTTCATCAATGCTATCGCGGAATGAAATTCATGACCTACTGATGTCCACTGCATAGCGAGAACTTCGGCGATTTCTTTTAGAGTCGTTCGTCCGTCGGCGATGAACTGTGCGGATAGGCTTAGCGTTGAGCAGATCGCAGCGTTGACGCACATTCCGAGTGGCGAACATTTTCACTGTGCACTCCTTCAGCTGCACGGCGATCTGATTCGTCCGCGGTAGGTCCCAGGAAGAATTTCCGAGCTGAACACCACGCAATTTCACGTAACACAGAAGTTCGAAGACACCACGGTCCACGTCGCCCTTGCTGCGCCAGTCGAGGTAACCGCCATCTTGAAACTGGCGCTCTCGTTGGGTCCGAGATCTCTCGAGAGCGTCCCGCAAAGCCCGCTAGCCCCCCACGCAAAATCCCCAGCGTTGCGTGCGTACGCAATACGCTAGCTCTTCTATTGCGTTCTGCGCACGCGCACTCCCGACCCGCAATTTTATTGCGTACGCAAGGCTTTAGCGTACGATCCACTAAAACTGTCTACTAACGCGATAACCCGCAAAATATCTTCGCCCCCCAAACAAAACAAAACAAAAAACGAAAAAAGGCAGAAAAAAAAACGATCTGTTCGAGAGGCACCCTTCCTCAAAATCCCGACTGTCAACCCGACGACCTTGAAGATGCAAGTAGTCCGGGGCGCAATAACACATTGCTCAATTTCAAGAGCAAGTTTTACGGACAGACTCATAGATGGCGCCAGCTGACAACTGGATGTTTTGACGTTTTGATAGGCTACAAACTTAGTTAAAATTTATTACAATGAGAATCTCTGGAAAAGAGATCTTGTAAGAGATATATTCAGAAAGTCCTGGTCTTGACTATTGTGGAGCCTAAATTTGTATTTTGACCTCGGTTTATTTTTAAATGTTTACGAAGAGCGGAACGAAAAAAAAAAAGGCTTTGTCAAGCATCTTTAAGTTCCCGTAAAAAGTTTTAAGCTTAAAAATCGGGAAATGTAGCGCCGCAATATAACTCAGTTTTTTATTATCTTTCTAATAAAACCGTTCCCAAGTCAATCCGTTCGGTGGTTCTCGAGAAAAAATACTAAAAAAGTTGCCATTGGAATTGCATAGGGCTCGGGAGCTGCGATATCTCTTAAAGGAAACTCCGCTTCATTTTTGATATTTAGAAACTATGCAGCCCTCTTCAGTATCATAGAAGATCGCCATGTCAAATATTGCGACTCTAATTCCAGTATACTATTTAATAAACTGGCAGCAAACTTCAAAGTAGCGACGTCGCTGAAATCTGCCGCTCTAGCGTGCGACGTGAGGCGCCAATGTCAGCGCAGTCGATGCGACGGATGGCAGCGGCTTAACGTTGAACCGCTACGCCAGCGGCATGGCTACGGCATTCTCGCGGTTTGAGTCGTTTGCACGTCTCAGAGCAAATTGAACGATGACGTCATGAGCATTCTCCTCCCGGTGCTGGCTGCTGCGGCGTCCACGTGATCGACCGTACACGCGGATGCGCTAGTTTGACTGCCATGCGACGTTTGTAATCATGTCCGGTAACACAGCTCCCTTCATCCTCAACGTGTTCACCTTCCCCCTCCCCAGGCCATCACCGTCCACGCCATGCGAAGCGATTGCCACGTCAGCGTGTTCTGCACCTTGCCCCCACGAACGTCGACGAGGACCACGTGGTTGTGACATGTCGTGGCCATGACTTCGCGAAACGAGACCAATGTTGCCTGAGCCCGAATGTTTCGGTTTCGGTATCAGCTGATGTTTAAATTAGGATTACACGATAATATTCATATTGCGATCCGAAGACGTAGAGCTGTTAGAGCAATACTCGTGAAAGGATCACATGTAAGCCTAAATTCGGAATTGAGCGGAGTTGCCCCTTTAAGCAAGTCCGCGTACACATCGGGGAGGGGGCCGCGGTTTGAGTTGCAAGCCGATGAGTCACTTCGGATGAACCACGATTCGACGAACCTGCGTGGACCCCGCCTTTGTTCACGCGCCAGAGTGGACGCATTCTCAAAGTTGAAACTGTGACCCGTATTCCAACAATGGTCTACGAGTTCCGTCTTCGCTCTTGTCGCATGCGTGGCCTTTGCCACGTCCCTTTTGTGTTCGTTTGTGAGGACTATTACTCTTCTCTTTTCTGGCACTCTTTTTACTTCCTGTTTTGAAGGTGGATGGGTGATACATTGCAAAAAATTTGCGTTCGTTGATTTTTTTTTTGTATACTCCGCACCGCGCTTTTCAAATAGATATATCAATATATTTTGTTTGTTTCCACAATGCCCATAGTTTTTCTCATATTTTTGTTTGTTTTATTTTTCTGAGAGGGAGAGAAAGAGAGGGAATGAACTTTATTACACGACTAAAGTCCGAGTCGTTTTTAAACTTCATCGGAGGGTGAGGATGCGCTGTCCTCATCCTTCATGGGGTAGGAGGGTTTGCTGTCCGAGGATGGAGGAATTGTTTTCAATGTGGGCGACGAGGAGTGGCCACTGGGTGGCTTGAAGATCATTTGGGCGAGCGGCTCAGCTCGTTCAGGCAGGAATAGGGGACTGAGGAGGGAAGAAAGGAGGGAGAGAGACGGGTGATTGAGGTTGAGACCCTGGGACAGGACCAGCGTGTGTGTTCGTTGGAGGGGTAGCCTAAAGGCCCGTTCCCATATGTGCAACCGCGTACGACCGAGAGAAACAAGGCCGGTTTTCAAGCCTCTTACGACGTCTTAGGACCAGCTCCGCAGCAGCGCACCCGGTCCTAGGACGTCGCAAGAGGCTTAAAACCGGTCTTGTCTCCCTCGGTCGTACTCGCTTACAAGTGTGTGAACGAGCCTTAAGCAGTAATTGCCGGTGGGGCGGCCAGATCGGCACTGGAAGAAGTGGATATAGTGCTCCGTAGAAGAGAGAGAGTTTGTACTTGCCGGATAATTCACTGAGAACGTACTCGACACAGAAAGACGAAACGTTTTTTCATATTACGATATTTACATTTTATTTTTTACTTTCTCTCCCAAGAACGTAAGCTTAAAAAGACGTCCCTCATCCGAAAAAAAAAAGAGCCAACGTTTTTTATATTACAAGATTTAGGCCATCCTCCAAGTAGTTAGTACACAAAAAAAAGCTTATTGTTTTTATATATACGGTGATTCCTTTTGATTCGCACAAGAAATGAGGAACTTAATACCATATTTGAGCACGAAGTGCATTTGCATTTAATAAGAGAGAGGCTCCGCTGAGTTTGTTTGGAAGTATACCTCCGGTTGTGTAAGAACCAAGTTTCAAAGAAATAATCATACGTAAAAAAAAAAACAAAAAAAACGAGTTTTGGAAAACAAAATGTCTGCCTGCACGTCGTGGCTGACCGTGCTGCATTTTAATCACGCCTGGAACCAAAACTAAATAATTTATAAATACTTTTTTTTATTTTTTACGGAATGTGTTTTTGGTTTTGGCGTTGCGGAGAAGTTTTATATAGTATATGCTGTGCTTTACGCGTAGAAGGGACTTTACCGTGATTTGAGGAGAGCGGTTGAGGGCAGACATATCGATCCGTTGTCGGTGACGGTATGAGTGTTGACTCACATAACACATCGCAAATATTCGAGGAAAAAAAAAGCAAAACAGTGCGGCCATTGGTTCCTATACGTTGTTTAGGAGCAGACGACCGTTTGGAGCTGTCGACAATGTTGCTCTGACGAACCAAGGGAATAATAAAACGTAAAGTCACTCCACGTGCCGAAGAAACGACCGTCATCTCTGTGATGATCCAGTTATGCGGATGTAGAGGACGATGTACAGGCTTGAGGAATGAAGCACTGAGTCGGGGACAGGTGGCAACCAAAAGCAGTGTTGTACCAAATATACTCAAAAAAAGAATTTATGATAAGACACTAAACACCCATATGAAAATGCATTACAGAAGCATTCAAGTTACTTTCACTACGAACTATCTTGAGTAGAGTACAAATACTTTGAAAAAGCAATTGGATTACTTTCTGATATATTTGGAAAGTAGGTTGAAAGGTGGTAATATATGAATAAAAAAAGTCAAAAGTGGGTGCTCTACTTGTGATGACGCTGAAAATCAGAGTCTGTTGTGATCTTTATGACTTCCAAAAAGCGCGATCAGCTGCTGTAATCAAAGTTTACTTCGAAATAATTCGGGATATGCACCATAATGGGTGCCGAAAGATTAAAAAAAAAGATGAAAGCCGTGTACAAATTTCTATAATGCGAAATTAGAGCGCAGCTCTTGAGGAGGAGGAGGAGGGAGGACACAGAGGGGAGGGTATGCCCCTCCTCCTCCTCTTACCCTATTCTCCTCCACTCCACTCCTTTCCTCCTCCTCCCCTCCTCATCTCCTCCTCTCTTCGTCCTCCTCCTGCAGCTAAATTTTGCTGGAAAATTGACACCACGTGACCTCAAACACCAATTCAATTTCCCCTCTAAACTTAGCGGGGAAAATGACGTCACATGACTTCGTGTCACGTCACCTATGAACAAAGTCAGTTTCACCGCGAGATTCAGCGGGAGAATTTGACGTCACGTGACCTCAACAGCAATTATATTCTCCGCTAAATTTAGCGGGTAATTGAATTGGTGTTCAGGTCACGTGACGTCAATTGTCCTGCTAAATTTAGAGCGGTTATGCCGACGGCGACGCCGCGATACACGGAAACGGGCTCCTAAGGGTTGTGCCTTAAAAGGGGACTCGCGCGCATTGTAGAAATGACACCTGGCGTGGTTTTGATTGGCGGCAGGCTCGATTCATGACGCATTCCGCAATAAGTTCGTAGTATGTTCCGCCGCGATTCGGGGGATTTGACACGTAGTCCGGTATTGCATATCCTTAGCAGCGGAACTAGAAGTTGATCAGGCAGCCAGACTTGACCATTAGTACGCGAGGGAACGACAAACGTGCACGCTCAGGAGAAACATCGGCTCGAGGACAGCAGCCTCTGTCGCTGATCAACAACCAAGAGCGAGTACTTTGGCTTCCCAGTCAAGAGAAAGGAGGTACCTACAGACGGTTACGATGGTGAAGACGTAAAAACAGGTAACAAAAGAGTGTCCACGGAACCGCTTCCAAAGCCCCTTCCCTTGCTCTCCTTTCCGCATTAGCTCAAACCATTATTGACGCATCGAGGTCAAGCTTCCAGAATGAGAATCCATCCGTTTAGAAATAGCTGGCTCCGCCTGGCGGAAAACTGGGTTCGAGGATTCTGAGATTTTTGAGATTCTGATATGCTGCAGATTCTCAGAATCTCAGAAAAATTACGAGTATTATGCTGCTGGAGTGAATATTGAAAGATTCATTGCAACTCGCGAGACAATCGCGTGAGCGCTGCGGTGAAGAGCGGGGCTTCGGATTCACTTACGGCGCAGCTACCTTTGCGTTTAGGCCACAAGTCTCTGACAAAATATCATGGTGTACAGAACGTCTTACCTAGTTTTGTCATAAGTTAGAACAAAGAAGTTGACGCTTGAGCTAGAGATCCGACAATGTTTCATGGAAACGTCAATGCAGTTTATAAATTGGTCCGATATTGACGCGGTATTAAACTGACGTTTCTCAAACAATTTCTGATGCCGTGAATATTGAAAGGCAACTGGGACACCAAGATCTCGGTTATGCTGTGAATTTTTATCATTGTGCAACCTTAGAAATATACCAATAAGTAATCAGTTACCCAACAAAAGTAAAATATGTTCAACCTTTTAAGACAATAAGAAAACAGTGATTCAGTACATATGGTAAATTATCAATCCTGTATAATTATAGAAACAATTTGAAAGCCTATTGAATATGGTATTGTATTTAGTTTATCCAAATTATTTTAAATGACTTCCCAATAGCGAGCGAGATGAGAAACCCATAAAACAAGATTGAAAATGGTATCCAATTAATTGGAAGGAATGCCACTGCACTCTCCAATAAAGTCCAACATTGGAAACCCATTGGAACTTGGTATTAAATTTTTCCGATGGAGTGCCGATGACTGCCCAATACTGGACAACATTGGAGGCCCGTTGGCATTTCATGGGAAATGGTATCCATTTTATCCTATGGGGTGCCAATGACTACTCAATTTTTGACAGCCTTGGAAGCTTATATTGGCAGTTCATTCGAACTGGTTTCCAATTTAACGAGTGGAGTGCCAATTACAACAACAGGAAATAATAAACACGCAACGGACGAGAAACACATAATACATTGGAAGTTCAGTGACACTATTTATAACCATTCGTTCAAAATACAAGCGTTCGAGTCACATATGTAGAGGTATTTTTGATCATATTCGACTTATTTCTTAATCTCCTGCGTAGTTTGTAAGTGTCAATTCAGCATCCCCTGAAGACTTTTAAACAAATACAAGATAAAGGTAGATGACAATTGTCTATATATATGCAAGCTTAATTTCTTTATATTTTCTTAACATGCGACTCTTGGGGCTGAAGGAAAACGAGGAACGGTAATTACGCTGTCTCAGGACGACGACAATCATGGATGTTATTTTAGTTACGGTACTGAATCTAACTGCGAGATATGATTTTCAGATGACACAGACAAAATAAGCGTTCATTAATGCTAGGACTAACTATAACTCACTTCACTTAAACGATGGAAACGTGCATTCGTATCCTTCGGACCCAACTCGTAGAGACAGTACGCACCAATAGTCGCTTGAAGTTGAGCAGAGAGAAGGAACACATAGAACTGTGGAATGTTTAAGGGCCCAAATCTTCTCAAGACCCGAGTCGAAGAAGAACGAACACGCGTTTCTGCTTTTTTGAAGTCGTGGCTACGACGCCGCTACACGGGTGAATAAATCTTCTCTTCTAGGACGTCCAGGTGTATCATGGCGACATGTGACTATAGTCAGTGACAGGTTTAGAACTTAGGGCGTGCTCCGTCTACGGGCGTGCGCTCGCTCCGCTTTCGGACAAAATGCGGAAAGCAAGTCGGTCTGCTTTTTGTGCAGGAGTTGCGGTGATGTCAGAACGACGCTGAGCTCTGACTGACTTTGATTGAAAGGATACTGGGTAGACCTGAATGCTAGACTCCTTGAGGTCTACCTCAAGAGCTCGGCGTTCTGACATCACACTACCCCTGCAAAGAAGCAGACAAACTTGCGCTCCGCATAGTGAGCCGTCTACTGCGCGAGACCTGGCGACATCGGCAACGTCGGTTTCAGGAACGAGCAAAACGAGCGGAGCTTGCTGCTGATTGCATCGTTGCGAAGCGATTCACGGGTATCGAGAAGAGGGCCGGAAGATATTCTACCTGGTGTCGTCGAAGGTAACGGCATGACGCGATTGTAACTTATTCGACAGACAACGCCTTCACCCTTGGACAGTGGTAGGAAGACACGATCATTGCTTACTTGACTTACTATGAAAATGATCGCAATGACGACACATGGCGAGGGAGCCAGGTTTCGCATACGCATATATTTCTTTGATAGGTATCGTTTCGGGCCACTCTTTCTCTACTAAAGCCAAGAGAGAAGCAGACGGAGCCCGGTGAGGCAGCACGGCCCTGGCGTCTTACGCAGCGTACCGTGGAGGCCGCAGCATTTTAACGTTACCCCACAAAATGTACGGTAAAGAAAAGGTCGTACGGCTACGATTTGGCGATAGCATGCATGGGGCGAACAGCAACTCCAAAAAGAGAAACCATCGGTGCCAACGAAGCACGTAGAGAAACGTACACGACGTTCGCTGTGCCTAACCGCTTTCGCTCGACCAAGCGACCCTGGACCTACCTCTCAAGTTTTGAGCAGCGCCCCTGGCGAATGATATCGGATATTTGAAGGTCGAGTTTATTGCTACGTCGACGTCGCATTGCGTCTTTTTAAACGCTCTCTTAGTGCTCGTGGATTGACGCTGAGGGAGAGGGAGACACTAGTTTATGCCCGCGGATCGTGCATAATGGGACGAGACGCCACTTCGCGTCAGCATTAAATGGTCGCGCCTCGCGAACGCTAGCGGAGGTGCCGCCTTTGTGGTCGCGTCTCCTGGACGCTACAGCGCCTCCTGGCCGAAAGAAACGGGCCTATGTAGGTAACGTTTCAACGGCGACGTGATTGTTAGACTCTCGCCTCGCTACGCTAACACTATCGCGGATAAAAGCGGATACCGGCACAACTTTGTGACGTAAACCAGGGTGGGTATAGAGCAAAAATCACTGCGAGAACCCGGCGTCCCCGGAGTCGCCGTTGCCAAGCTGCGCTCGCTACCATATTGAAAAAGAGAAAAGAAAAGAAAGATAGTTTGTCAATTGTTGTTACGTCAGTGACGTCAAGAGAACGAAGGAAGCGATTAGCTGGCGGATTGATATAAAGCTCTTTAAGGAACATGTCATTAGTGCCACAGCCAAGAGTAACACTCTACACTTTTAGCAAACACTGGTGTATTTAGATAATATTTGGGGGTAGAATACACCCGATTTGGACCAATTAGCAAGACCTTTACACTCTCCGCAATGAATAATTAGTCACCAATATCACCCGAGCTCGTACGAATGTGGTTCTTATTCACAAATACACGTCCTTACGTGCAAAGGAGATGGAAGCACCAACGAGCTCATTGAAAAGCACCCCGGCAGTCCATCACCATGGGCCCGAATGACCCGGATGTAGCCCTCATGCTCTGGTGGTCATGTTGGAAATATCAACTACCGCGTCTATTGCTCGCATATCGACGCCTGTTAAACGTGAGTTCCCAGATTCTTATTTCATTTCTAAGAAAGTACGTCAGAAAGGCGTTTTTCATTCATTAAATATCAGTCGAACGTTCTGTCTGACTTCAAGAGTAACTCATTCAAATTTAGTTAACGAAGCTCCCTTATTTCTTATTTTTAAAGCCGACGAAAATTCGAAGCGGGCGGGAAAACAAGAGCTGCCAGAATGCGCGAATTTCTTGCTAGGCAATCATTTTTTAACCTTTTGGAAGTCGCAAACATTAAGGAGTGCATTGAACCGCTTGGAATATCCCCAGTTTAATAAGAGCTAGCACATAGACTGACTTCGAATGTTCAGAATTGAAAAATTGGAGAACAAAGAGCAATACCCGTCTATGCTTCGTTTCACCTCCACCTTATGTCCGAGCGCGGCCGATGTTATGAGTCGAAGGGCCAATCAAACAGTGCAAAAAGTGCAGCGTCATGGCGTGCTCTCTGCGCTTGATAGGACTAACCGGCGGAGGAGCACGCACAGAGAGAGAGAGACGGCGAATATATCAGCTGGTCCTATCAACTGCAGAGAACACGCAATGACGTTCCTCTTTCGCTGTTTGATTGGCCCTTCGGCTCATAACATCGGCCGCGCTCGGACATAAGGTGAAACAAAGTATAGTGTTCCGGTGCATAAACGTGTGGGCAGGCCAAAGATCGACACTAAGCGGCCTGCAGCACCCTGCAAAGTGAAAGGTGGAAACAAGCAGGATAAAATCCTGAACTTCAAGTTATTTCCTCACTCCATTAACGAAAAAAGGGGGGGGGGGGGCTGCGTTAGTTCCACGCAAACAGGCTGACGCTGTGTGGTGCATGCAAAAAATGGTTCGACGATCAATTGGATTCATCTGATGGAAATGCGTTAGCATTGGTTCTTTCTAGCCCCCTTTTCGCCCCTTTCCATTCGTTTAGGATCCCTTGCCATTCGTTTAACACTGCTTTCCTCTCGTTTATAAATGCCTTTCCTTTTCGCTTTTCGCTGCACGCTTCCGTCGCCTTGCCTCTGCGACAGCTGTCAAACGACGCTTAAGGCCGAACCACATAGGGCGCGTATTTTGGACATATTTACGGGCGTTTTGGCGGACGTAATCCCCACCTACAGCGGGAGTCGGGACGGGCGTTTCCTCGACGCCTCAAGTTCGGCATAAATACTCGCGTATTCGGCGATCCGACCGAGACAGATCTCGGCGCTCCGACGTACTTCGGTGTGGCGTATCCGGAAGCGTACGGCGCGGTGCCGGCCATTCAGCTCGCGAGTTAACAGCAGGAAGTTGCTCGAGGATTTGCTTGTCTAGGTCTGCGGCCGGCTGGATGGCTTGATTCAGCCGCCGAAATGGGCGCTCAAGAGATCGCTTGTCGCGTTCAACGTTTTTTCGGCAAACTGTACGACAGCAATATATTCCTTTCAAACGAGCGATGAACGATTGAAAGAGAAGAGAAAATCATCTATGTGGCGGGCGATATGAAAAAATTACAAAAGGAAGGGTTTTGAGCAGAGATCGCGGCCGTCCTCCTTTCGGCACTTGTTAGCAACCTGGCGATAGCAAGGTACATTTTTAAGACAAGTGCTAGCAAATTAGGCTTGCGTTGCTGATTGACATTCAGTTATTTCTGTGCGATAATATAGCAGCCGATTTATATTTTGCCCCATTTCATGAAAAGCACAAGTCCGCCCGACTCGCACTTTTCTGCACCAGAAACCAAGGAGACGCCGACGAAAGGCGCCGTGTGTGGTTTGGCGACCTTCCCCTCTTCTCTTCTGTGAAAAAAGCGCCCGCCAAGTTCCGTGATTATGCTTGATGAAACGCGCGTAAATTCGTCGAGAAGACGCCCTGTGTGGGTCGGCCTTTACGCTCTTCCTTGGTCTCGACCTGACGTCGCCGACGCGTGGCCTCGGCTTCCTTCTGTCTTCGCTCTTGGATACGGGCAGCCATATCACTCGAGAAAAGAACCACATCCATCGCCGGAGCAGCAACTGAGCTGGGCCGCATTCCAAAGCGGCGCGGCGCCTGCTCGTCTCTGGCTCCACGCCAGCTGTGCGACGCTCGTATTGGTCCGAATTGCTGGCGTCAGCAGGCGGCACCCTCTCCCTCTCTTCCGGCCGCGTAGTGAGACATTGAATCTATAAACACAACACCTCCTCACCACTCCACTCTTCTCGTGACGTCATGGATGGCGCTGACAAACGGACCAACCGACTGACACTGGCCGGTTTTCGTGGAAACGAGCGTTCTTATGCTAACGCATTAAAAGAAAGTCGAAAGCCGTTGCCACATCTGCTAAAAAATGTGCCCTCGCCCCGTCAGCAGTATCTCTTGCTTTTGTGGTCGTATGATGCTGGCTAGGAAGAATAATGGAGCCCATTGGCAATGTGTTGGAATCGAAGCGTCCCTAACTCAGATGGAAAATGTGTGGGACAATTCTATCTTTGTTGGTCAGTGCAAACTTTGTGTGGATTTGAATGCGATGCCCAGTGTGCTGTCATCATTGCTTGCACCCATCTTCGGCCATACATTTTGCAGGCAGTTCGAGAATTTCCGTCTACATGAACGCCTTCTGATGCAGCTCCTTACACTAGGATCAACGCTGGATACTATACACCTCCTACATGAATGCGGCTGATGCTGTAAATCTCCAATGACAACTCTTTGAAACGAGGCAACATGCCTACCCATTTTGAAGACAACTTCAGCCTTGCGGCCGACGGCTGCCCTTCCTGTTAATGGCTGTGTGGTTTAGTATATTTCCTGTATGTTTCTTACTTAGATTTCATCCATTCAGGTGCTAAGTAGGATGGCAATGTTCTTACAAATATTACCCTCACGTCTGGATTTCAAAAATTACTCCATTTTAAATCCTTGTCTTTTATGTTTGTCTGCTTCCAACCGTAAATAAACTTAATATTACATTAAAGCAGTGTTGGACAAAATACTTAATAAAAGTATTTAAGTGAAGTTACTAAATACCTGCTTCATAAAGTATTTAAGATACTACTCAAGTTACTTTCACTGTTCAGTATCTTGAGCTGAGTACAAATACTTAGAAATGTAATTTAATTACTTTTGAGGATACTTCCGCATTGCGTAATTTGTATTGACGTCAGTGACATACACAATTATACAGTTGCGCAAATCTGGTTTACCAGAATGGTTTAGTGTGTAGAACGATTGCTCCGCGTGCAGAATCCGTCGCAAAAACCCCGCTTCATTAGCCCCACGTTTGGAAAACCCCGCGTTCAATTATCCCGTCCCGTATTCCCCGCGTGCCAAAAGCCCCGTCCTCACTGCCCCGTCCCACCCTCTTCCCGCTTCAACCAGCATTGTTCCATGTCTTAACATAATCTGTGGAGCGCCTACTAAGGGTCTGAAAGAAAAACAAAATAAGGTTAACTTCAATTGCCGAAACACTCAGAATGACGTACGAGTGGCCAATTGCATAAATCAGCATCACCAGCGATGCACTCCGCTGTCATAGAGGGATTCTCAGACGCAGAGTTATGAACTTTATCTTAGAAGAATGGAACTGGTGTTTGGTGCTGTGATAAGTATGCCGCCATGTGCTTCGGTTTAACATTTTTCACAGAACCCACTTCGTCGGAACTGTGAATCTGCGCGTGTTTCAAAACGCTTCGGCTCAATGCTTATTGATAATAGCTGGAACATTAAATGTTTTGCCAGTGAATGATATTGTCTGCGTATTTTCACTTCTAACGTTGCAAGACGTGAATGTGTTAGTGCACGCTCGAAGAACGGAAGCTTTGTCCACTTATTCATTACTTGAGTTCCGGGTACCTCATGATTACGTTACACAAGCTCACGCGCACACTGTCTCTTATACTTCGTTTCAGCTTCGGTCGAGACGCAGCCAAAGCTACAAGCGCGAGCTCCGGGCTTTCAGCATCCCTGCCAAGCACGCGCGCTCGTGCAGTGCAAGCACTGTTCTGGGCCACATGCTCGCGCTTGTAGCATCGGCTGCGTCTGGACCGAAGCTGAAACGAAGTATAGTTAAAAGCAGAATGCTCCGCCGTCACGTTGAGGACCCGGCCACCGGTCACGCGTCATGGATTTCTGAAACTGGGAATTATGACAGCGGGGCAAAAAGGACGGGGTGTTTGCCGCGGGGAATTCGACATGGGGCTTTTGACATCAGGTGCTTTCGTGCACCACTAATGGTTCATTAACGCGCAACAGCACAAAACAAAAAAAACACACAAAAAGCATTGTAGGGCTATTCTATTATACGGAGCGCACATGTTACACATGTTACATGTTACATATGACACATGTTACAAAACGTTTCTGGGACAAAAAAAGGGACAAAAAAAGAGGTCGCCTTAGCTATGTGACATTGCTGGATATCGTGTCCTGCGGCGCACTTTAGACGCATCGTTTAACCATAGACGCATCCATATTCGCTATATGGGGAGTTCACGATAAACGAACTTGGGATACGGAAATGAGTGAATGGATAACAAAGAGAGCCCACGTAATAGCCACGGTACTGGTCGCACCTTCTTCAAGTAGGTTGCTTTTAGAAAGGCACTCAACGTTGAGGGACGCTTTGTTGGCATTTTGAGAGGTCATCCCTAGCTTGTCAGTCTCGTTTTGCAGACAGTGTTCAGACAGTGTTCGCGTAAGCAATTCGTGCCAAACTAACGACATAAAAAACAACCTCGACGTTTTGCAGTAGTGTCGTCAAATATACAAGCAAAAAAAATTTTTTGTTTGTGTCCACTAATTCTTTTTTATTTGTTATTTTCTTGACACTTAAGTCTGCATTGTTGTCGTGGGTCGTTTCCCGTTCTGCGTTGCGCCTCAGTATGGCTATCTTTACTTCCGCAAAATCACCCGTTTTGTTTGAGGACCTTTTGGGAGAGACTCTAAGAAACAAATGCGCCTTTGGGAAGGCGAGGGGAAATCCTCATTTTACGGAGTTTGGGATGAAAATGAGTCGCAATCGGCACAAATGCGATGTTTTCACGAGGTCAATCGAAGTCATTGTAGCTTATCCGAGCTAGAAACAGGATCTTGTAACTCGAAAAAATTTTCCTATTTGCTCGTACCACGCCCACGCCACTTCATTCCGAACAACTCGAAAAATGTCGAAATGTCAAAAGTGTGTTTGAGATAATGAGTACAAGATACTCAGAAATGTAATTGAAATACAGTATCAAATACTCTCGATCAAAAGTATTTGGAAGATGCCAAGATACTTCAAAAAGCATTTGAAATACAGTACTTTGAGTAGAGTATTTCAGATAGGCACAAGATAGCATTAAAGGGGCCTGTAATACCTTCTGAACTGGATTGAAATTTGCGTTGAAACGGATAGCAAGTAAAAATTACGAATACAAGCAAAACATTATCGCTCTGTGACGCATGTGGCAAAATTCTATGATTGGAGGGTTGGAGCGAAGCGGCAGGCCAATTAATTGGCTGTGTGTTAAGTTTATGGCTGCTGCTCTGAGGACGTACACTCTAAAAAAAAGGGTGTAAAAGGGTGTATTGTTACACCCTTTGTCCCATATAATATACCCAAAAATTTCAATTCGACGTACACCGCCCTATAGTCGAACAGACGGCCCCAAATTTTACGAGGGGATTGACAGCCGTGTGGTACAACTTATTAAAATAGCTAACGTGCGTATTACTGACGATAAAAAAAATAATCGGGGTTTTCTTGGCCCTACTTTAAAAACTCAGTGTTTTTTTTATGTGTTCTTTGATACGTACTTTAGCTATTCAAAAAGTTATATCGCACCGTTATCAAGCCCCTCGTAAAATTTGGGGCCATCTGTTCGACTATAAGGTGCTAACGTCGAACTGAAGTTTTGGGGTGTATTATATGGGACAAAAGGAGTATAAGGTTTCATTGGTAGCGCCGATCGGGTTCGGATCCTTATGGTACGATAAGGTGACGACGCATGTATACATGCGTCGTCACCTTATCGTACCATAGGATCGAACCCGATCGGCGTACCAATGAAGCTTGGCTTTTTATACTTCAGCCTCGCTGAAAGGTTTGCACGCTAGGGCAGGGCAATGTTTGCGTGTACTATAGCGCGTGCCATGCTGTGCCTCGCTGCGCTGAGAGGAGCCCGACCAAACAAAAGTCTAGAGCATGGCCCCCTCTATAATGGACGACCAGCTCATCCTCGTCGGCCCCACTATTTCCTCTCGGGCAAGGGTTAGCTGCGCCGTAATAAGTTTAAAAAAGAAGCGAATGTTGAGAATAATGAGCGCTAATACGCATTTATTTTCTCTCAAATCTCACGCAAATATCGGCGAAGAAAGAAGGCCACAATATCGCATCCGTCAGAGCCGCAAGGCAGACGCCGGAGTTGTGACAAACCACTACGGCGTATCCAACGACCGGTTTCGATGTTTATGCGGTGCATCCTCGGTTTCGCAGCAACTTTTCTTCTCACAAAGGGCTCGTGTACTATCATCGTAGCTAGCCCTTTACCTTGATTCGCGAACAGAGATATACCATTAAAGGGAGCGGGTGGTGCCTGTATTTCGCCGTGTACACGGTCGAAAATGCACCGCACTTTATGGAGCCCAAATAAACATTCCGGGCTTCAACTTCTTCAACTTTATTTTTATCGCACACCATTTTCATCGTTTACAGGTTGAAATACCCTTGTTGAAATTTTATGGCCGGGTATGTAGTTCAGATATGTGTAACTTTCGCCGTGCGCATAACGTTGGCACTTGGCATTTGTTATTTCGAGCGGAAACGACTGCCAGCACAAACCAACTACCAGATGCTTATTCCAGCGGCGTAGACTTTCCACTTTCCCGGCGGGGGCAGGCTGAGAAGTTCTCCGGGGGGTGGGGTGGGGCGGGGGGGGGGGGGGGGAGTGCTTTTCCGGGCATTTTTGTTTACACCGGCAATTATCAGTAGTTTATTTTAGGGGGTACATTTTACAGCGTATGTATTTCGCCCTGTGTCCGTCGCTGTGTGCGTTATTTTGTTTACATGCCACTATACTAGAAGCTCGTTACATGGCGCGTAAACAGCGTCTCAGTAAGCATCATGGCCCAAGAGGGGGGGGGGCTCTGCCCCCTCCGGATCTCACCAGTGGGGGCACGAGCCCCGATGCCCCCCCCCCCCCGTAGTCTACGCCTATGCCTTATACTATGCTCATAAGGTCGTGCTGAACTCTAGTTAGCTCTATCTTTGGCACGCCATTGAGCTTCTAGCTTTTGCCTGAGCCTTGTTCAAGTGCGTATGGTTCAATGGGCCTACGAAGCTTCTCGGAGTAGGCTGTCCTCGAAGAGCCGTCCACGTCTACACAGACTTGCCCGATCGAGCAAAAAAAAAAAAAAAAAAACGCGCAAACGAACGCAAAAAAAAAAGAAAAAAAAAAACTACCAAGGACACCAATTGGCTTGCGAGAACAGCACACAACACACTGCAAGAGCTGCATATTAAAACTGTAGAAATGAGCATCCCGCACAGGCCTGGCTGGTCCCGACATCCTAATTTCCCAATGGGATGCTCATGCGAGACCTTCCGGGGTAGCCGCCATCTGCTATTAATTACTGTTCAATACGCTACTGCAACTGCACAACGGTTCGCTGCTTCTGTCGCTTGGAGGCGGGTGCGTCAATGAAGGGTTTGTTCTTGTTTCTGCACGTTTTAAACATAAATTTATCTCTTTTCCATTTTTCTCACTCAACAAATACAACTTTTTAAAAGAATAGCGATGTCTTACACAGTACACTTCGTTCCGTCTGCGTAAAACAATTTTGATGGTTCTTTGCAACAATGCTAATCACAAAATGGTTCGCCTATTACGTCACCACTCTGCCACGAACCGCACGTTTTGAACACACTGTGGTGCCACCATGCGTTGAGCTATTTTCGCCTGATAAAACTGAAATATAATGATGCACTTATAACCTGTGGCTACTACTTTTTCCCCAAGTAGCCCGAACCACTAATGTGGTAATAACATAAAGAGAACAAAAACCATATGACCTTTTAGACAAAATTTTTAATGCCAATTTACCATAATCAATGTAATCAAATAAGTCGCTTCTTTTTCATACAGGGCCCAGCATTCCATGCACCTTGGTATAGTAAAGACGACTGAAGGAGAAGCATAGGAGGCTTGACGGAGAGCACCTATTCCAGGTGTCAAAGACTTTGACTGCAGTATGTAAATGTTTTGCTTACCCCTTAACCGTTTTGGAGGAGCCTAGCTCGTCAACGTGGATCCGTCCCCAAACCGTTCAGGCAGAGTATACATAGTCTGCCTTCCCCAGTTCACGAACTCAACCGTTTTGGACGAACCTGGCTCGCTCATGGCGTAGTTTGAGGCTGTGCCAACAAATGGCAGCACTGATTTTTTTTTAAGTCTCCTATTCTTTTTGTGGTTAGAAACTTGATTATGAAGGCAACCCATGTAATTCTGAAGACAGCAATTACTAAGCAGTTGAGGGTCAGAAATTCCCCAAAACTAAAAACAGTTAAGGGGTTAAATGTCATACCAGCCCCTCATTTTTTAAGTTTCGCAATTCCTGCTGGTTTGACTCCTTTCGCCAGCAACCTCCTTTTCTCAAGAAAACAGAAGAATCTTGAAGTTGATGTCCTCACACTCCCATGACTCGTATCTGCACTATTAGAAACACTGAACGGGAGCAGCACATGACATACTAATGTGTTATCCGCGGGTTCCGAGATGTGCCATGAATGCTGTTTATTGTTGCGCTTGTTAATGTTTGTGTTTTTGTGTTCTCTGTTGGGTTACAGCTACAGAGAAATTCGTACTCTGCTGTTGAGGACAGGAAGGCAACGATGAAAGGCAGATCGGTAACATTTCACCGAGCAACGAATGAAAAATGGTGCTGTACAGGTCATGGGCACAATGGACCTTCTTCGAGTAACGAGCACCATCTGGAGAGTTGTCTGAACTGCAAATAAAGGGCAGTCAAACATGCCTCTACCAGTCAGAACACATTTGCATTTTGCCGTTGTATTAGTGTTTATTGCTTGTTATGTTTCATACTACCGATACTGAGAAAAGAATCGTCAAAAAGATTTAATACGCGCAAATATTACGTGTTGAATAATATGTTGGTCGTGTGG
This sequence comes from Ixodes ricinus, assembly GCA_037355805.1. Taxonomy (NCBI): domain Eukaryota; kingdom Metazoa; phylum Arthropoda; class Arachnida; order Ixodida; family Ixodidae; genus Ixodes; species Ixodes ricinus. Next base: position 24,171 of record JAZHYW010048889.1, on the reverse strand, counting down.
GACAATGCCCTCCGAAAATGGCGACAGCGGGAAGCAGGGCCAGGAGAGAGTGTGCACGCATTCGCGGAAGCTTACTGAAAAGGGCCCATTATGTTAGCGGTCTCTCCTTCCATATATAAAGTGGGGAGGCAGCATGTACTTCGTTTTGTCTCTAGAGTACCAAATTGCACCATGAACCCCCAAAATCTTTTTTTCTAGAGCACAAAATGGCCCTATTATGTACAGTAAATGGCTACCAATTAACAGACTAGAGAAAAGAATGAGCCCAAACAAGTGCAACCACCTACAATGCTGTCCATGGCGCATCTCGGACACCATGTCTTACGTCATGTGGCCTCAGCGGCCATTGTCCAGTTCCTCCTCATTGTTGCCACTAGAGCAGCTTCCGATAGTCGAGTTTCAAGGGCGTAAACTTCGAAATTTAGTTTCTTCCCATAAGGTTAGCATTTTGGGAAGCTTTTATACATTTACCTTGAAATCATGTTTTTACGGATGGAAAAAAAGTAGTAGGAAAAGTGTACCAGTACACAGAACGACCAATCACAGTGCAGGTGGGTGGGGCCAAGCCCGACCTCGACCAATCACAGCGCAGCAGGGCAGGGCTCCTTCCCCATCTCCCATTCCACTGACCAGTAACAGGCGGTGGGCATCCATGGCCACGCCCAGAGCCATCACCGACATAGACGGCCCGCCCACAGGGCATTGGTCAGTGACCAATCGGAGCTCGTCGAGGTCCCCGCCATCGAGCCACGTACGCGGTGTAGGTGTGAAGTCACGTCCGCGGCGCGTGCCAGGCGTGGGAAAGACACGTAGCAGGGTGGGCTGTAAATCACAGCGGATGTCATCACCATGTGTTGACAACCTCTGGTAACTGGTTCAAGCTACATCCGACAGAGGTCACTATAGGATTTGAATTGCGGCGCGGGAAAGTGGATTTGAGGGCGTCTCACGTGAAGGCACCGGGTTCGTGCTGCATCCGACAGAGGGAGCTAGGCGCTATAGGATTTGAATTGTGGCGCGGGAAAGTGGATTTGCGGGACGTCATTGATGCGATCACATTACATGCGATATTATTTTATTCGCTGCGCGGTGAATGCTTTATTCGCTAAAAAAATTCTGCAGCGGCTGCGATTCGACCTTATGCACAGCTGTCCGACACTCTACCGCTTGAGCTACCAGGACAGGGCTTCCTCGACATCTTAACTCGTGCTAGTTATCCGTATGTCACTTGCGCGCAATTCAGGTCACGTGTTAAATCTTTCCTCCTACCTGGCTTTTGTAATCTGGATTAAAATAAAGGTTAAATATCAATACGGTTTTCGGTCCCGTGCATCTTGCACATCATTGTTGGTTAAATTTCATCATGACATCGCGCTTTGAATTGAGTCCGGAAAAGAGGTTTACCGTGTGTTTCTAGATATGTCTGCAGGGCTCTTGATAAAGTGGATCACGGTTTGTTACTGGAAAAGTTACATGTTTTGAATATTGATCCTGATGTTTTTCTAGATTGGAACCTATCTTTGTGATGCAAAGCCGCGTGTGATTTTGAATGGTCATTCATCAAGTACTGTAACCGTTACATCAATGTCCCACTGGGTTCGGTCTTGGGTCTTCTTCGTGTGTCCTAAACACCGAATTTCAAAACTAGACACCGAATTTCTGAGACAGCATATAAACTAATTTATAATTTTATTTTGCAGTAATGTTTTTTAAATTGATGGTAGATTTGGCTCCATTTGTGGTTTTCTTAATTTCGATATTCAATAATGAGTTTGCGTCTTTTGTGACTGAACCCGTGAACAAATTGTGCTAGCGATTAACAATAATTGGTGGTATGTTGCACGGCGAAGATGATTAAGACTGCTGTGGTCGCCGCGGAAGAACTTGATTGATAAAACTTATTTTGAACCAGCCTTCTTGTTTGTGGCATTTCTTTATCGTTTTTTTGTCGCTGGGCAGCATGGGTTTGCCAATGCTTGATCTAAAAGGCAGTGCGCCTGGCACATTGTTCGCGCACTCCGCATCGCAACTTCGGCGATCGAACGACCAATTGCATACACGCGACATTCCGCTATGTAGGAAACTCTTCGCGTGCATAATTTTATTTTACTCTTGAATGTATACGCAGACAAGAAGGCGCAGCACAGACAGAAAGACGCAGTTATTTCTGCTCCCTCTCGGTTGTGCGAGCAGACCTTGAGCGAGGGGACGGTAGTACCGGATTCGCGCTGAAATGTGCGAAACAACGGCAGTTCAAAGCATGAACGGCTCGATCTCGCAGTCCTAATGTCTTGTTACGTACTACTAAGACGTACTTCAGGCCTAATGTGCCCGACACACGCCGCTCCTTTAGTTCTAGAAACCGCGATGCAGTCGATCGTTGCGTCTGCAAAGCGGCCCTACGGGTATTAGGAAACACGATAGTTATCACTCAACGCGCTGCTACTATTGTATTACATTGTAAAGAACGACCGCATGTGCTTACCATCAAGGATCGAAAATTACGAAGGATCACAGGCGTCGCTCATGGAAGCAGACGCCATTGCGTCTCTGCTCGCGTTGAAAACAAGTTTCAAAAATACACAGAAGTTGTCTATGGGCGCAAACGCATACAAACCAATCAAATACAGTTCGGGACCACTACCCACCGCCCAGGGATTGGGTTTGCTGGGCGATTGGCACTTTCACCCGCACCAACACCGCGGATACACCTCGCAGGCTAGGCGGAGCCACCAGCACTTACAAATGGACGCTCACTGGTGCCTCGCTCACAAATGTGTATATGGGTCTAAAAAGGTGTCCAAAGTTGGTGCAACATAGATAAGTGACACACGGGCAGACAGAGCGACAGAGCGATTTTTTACGTAAAAAGTTCAACTCGTGGTACGTTTACACCTGAGAAGAAATCCGCTGCCGCGGGAGCTGATTATATTTATATTTATGTTTATATCTATTGCCTTCGAGCGGCAGCGGTAGTGCCGGCTGCGGCAGCTGTTCTCGTAACATCCCGTCAAATATGACGAGAAGGCGCGAGAGCTCCCACCACGGCTGTTACTCCCGGGCGTTGCTGCTCCCGGAAGAACGCGTACTTGTGACGTATACGCAGAGTCGCGCTGCGCAAAAATGTCACTTCCGGTCAGCGAAGCGCCTTATTCGGCGGCAGAAATAGGTCCTGAACCTATAAGGCTCGCCGCCGCGGTTTCTGCCCAGCGTTTTGCCCCAGCGGCAAAAGCTGGGCGGATTCGCTAGCGGATCCGCAAGTGTAAACGTACCATCAATGATTTGAGCTCTTTCGGAAACATATAAATCATCACAAAAAATAGTAATTCAATTACAGCGAACGTTACCGCAGAAAATAAAGCAATCGGAGTGTTTGAGCCTCAACTTCGAAGGTGACCATGTTTGTTGGAAATATGAGCCGCGAACTAAGAAAGGGGTTCTGCCCTTCAATTCTGCGCAATCCAAACTCGTTAAAGGGGAACAGCATCGTGCCTAATGAGAGCCTCGCTGGCAAAATCATGCCCCCATGTCGCGGATGAAAGCTTCCTCACGCAGGTGAATCGTTTAAAACGCGGAGGGTACCCCGATCGCTTATTGGTGGAAGTAGCGGATAACCTTGTTTCCAAGATGAAGAAAAAGATGACGATCATATTCCTTCCAGAAAACTAACAAGACCGGCGGTGATTCCATACATTCACAATCTATTGCACAATCTAAAAAAAGTGGCTGCCCATCTTGAAGTGCCAGTGGTGTTTTCAGCGCCACACAAGCTGTCTCATTTATATCAAAAATAAACAACGAAAAGAGAGAGGGTAAAGTGTGTCAAAAGAAGCACGCTAAACAATACGTGGAGTGTGCAACGTCAGTGGTATATAACATACCAATGAGTTGCGGGAAATCGTATGTCGGTCAAACGGGGCGCTGCATAAATGAAAAAGCCAGGGAACACGCCTGGTCAGTGAAACAGTCCCCGTCGGGCAATCTTGCGGTGCACTGTGATAGGTGTCCATGTGGCCCGGAATTAGAAAAAAAAAAACAGTTCTGGGCAGATACGCAAATAAAACAGCGCGAGAAACACATGAGGCATTCCGCATAAGAGAGCAAGGGGAGAGTCTGTGTATTAGTGCGCCGTCACTGCACTTAACAGATAAAGAGTTTTACTTTTTGAGCCAACACCCAAATAGACGGTATTAATAGTCAATGTTTGTTTCAATAATCCTTCAGTTGTGAGTGCGCTTCGTCTCTGTCCCCTTCTTCGTCCTTGTTTATTCGGCACTTTCCATTCAGTGATGTACCAACTAGCCCATTTATCTATTTTACTACAATTGGAGTGTTTAAAAAGTCACAAAAAATGTAATTGATTACAAGTAATCAGTTACTTGTCTCCACATGTCATCAACAGCATTACTATTGGTAGTCATTTTCGTCCGTGTAACTATGATAAAATTCCATCGTATTTTGTTGTATATCGTGATTAGTTTTCTGTGTCACACCTGTTGCATATTGTCAGCATCAGATCTACCATTATTGTTAGCCTTCTGCTTCGAGTGTATATGCCTAAGTTCCCACGCGTTTCGATCTGGGCGGGGTGAGTTTTCTCAGACACCATTATTTGGTAATGTCATAATTAGCATCACGGTCCGTTTAAAAATAAAGTGTATGTGTTCGTTCACTTTACATTTTTATGATGTATACTACAGTTAAAATTTTTTGTTTTTAAATGCTTATTTAATTAGTGTTCTACTTTATTAAGTATTTCCTTATTTACATGTCTCATTTATTTTCCGGCCGTCAAGACTGCAACCGATCTCCAATCCGTCCCCTTGGCCAAAACGTTTGGAGACCTCTGGTCTACATAAAGGAGGAAATTAGCAATGTTCCGCGGGAGTTGGACTTTCTTTAGATACGTTTCTTGAGTTGAAAAGGAGTATTGTTACCCTAAGCCAATATTTTCCGTAGTGCATCGCGATGGTCTAGAGGCAATCAATAAGCAATATGTTCCTCTTCACTCCCCGAAACGACCTTTTAATTGTAATGTACTCCCCGAAACGACCTTTTAATATCATGTAAACAAATTTAAACGACCGCTTCCTTAAGTAATGCGTTCCACGCGTTACTTAAGGCTTTGGAAATAAAGGTCGCTGTCAATTTTCTTAGTTTCTGTTTATTCGAAGTAAAGGTCTCCGGAATAAAGGAAAAAATGTTAACTTAAAACAAAAAGAGAAACGTATGTGGTACGTTTCACGTGTGAGGGTCCCATCATAGCAGACGAAACGAGTTAGGTGCCCTCGCATGCTGCAACCGGCCGTCTCTGCAAATGGCCGCGGACGCCCAGTGCTGCGCGGGCGCTGTCCGGTGCGCTCCAAGCTGGGCTATTAAAGCGGTTCCGCGCCTACCGCTGCTAATTAGTTTCTGGGGAACCTCGCTTGCCGGACTGCTCCTCATAAAGGACGTTCGCAATTAAAAATCAATCTAGTTTCAATTATTTCCACCTAAATCGTTACACATGTTACGCTCTGCTTATTGGAGGGAAGGCGCTGTGAGTACCTGTCGGCTGCACGTCAAAAGAGCGCCACGAGGTCAAAATTAATCCTCGGTCCTTCGCTGGGGCGTGCCAGATGCCCTTCTTTAATATGACACGGAAGTCCCCCACAAAAAATAAAAAATAAAAAATAAAGCGTTTTACTTTTACGCTTCAAACACTTTCCGCGGCTCTGCGTTTCCACAAAGCAGGGAGAAGGTCTTACTGAGTCGGGCGAATATTGAAGCCCACTAAGAGTTTTCGTTAAAAAAGTTCAACTTCTCAAGTTCGGCGCGTGCTACGACTCCTTTTCGAAAATAGGCACTTCACAATGTTTTGAATGTACAGTTTCCTAGGGGCTACTGAAAAACTAGCAACGAAATACGTCACTCATCACTGCGAAGAACAGGCAGGCGTTACAGTCCTACGTAAGCTCAAAATAAAGGTAACGCGCTTCCGTTACCGTTAATAATAAAAGGTAACTCACTCGACTTCATTCTTACTTTTTATTCAGGATAAAACAGCGCACTAAGAGAGAACATATCTGCATAAGGGACATAGCCCAAGAAACCACATGTGGAGGTGGAAAATTAACTAGTGCCCTTACCTTCTTAAAGGGGCCGTACAGCGATATTGGGTTCACATGGAGAGCATAAAGGCACCTTGAATATAGGTCCCTTTGCAATCGGCGAATCAGCCCGCGCTCTCGGGTCGCCAGCACATGACACGCGCGGAGGATGGCGGACTGATTCGTGGCTATAAAGATCCCTTAGCTAAAGGGATATTTATGGTCGTGCGAGCTAGTGTGAAAGAGGTATTAATGTTTCTCATTTCATGCAAGCTTACTGGCACTACAGTCGCTGACAGGATGGATGAAAAAAGCAGGGCGCCTTTTTCAAGCGACCGGCCTCCGGAACGAGCTGGTGACAGCGGTCACGAGTAGTTTGTACATTTCAATCACTTGTACTTTCATAGAACATTTTACCAACCTATACAGGTCATTTGCTGTTTTCTTCTAAAATGAACCCAAGGACGACGTTCGAAGCGCATCGGACAAAGCCAACGCGAAACTTTATCCTCGCTTTGACGACCTACCGGAGGGCGACGTTTAGTTGTTTTACATTAGCTTGTCACACTTCGAAAAGGCTCGGGAAGATTTCAATGTTGTACACCTCAAAGTTTAATCCTCAAAAAAAAAAAAAAAAAAAACGAGAAGTATCTTTATGTTTCCACCGTGCCACTCTTACTCACTGACTATAAGAAGATTTTAGTTTTTTACTGTCCAAAAAGCACTTTGCTTCCGCATGTAGTGCAGATTCTACGCTGCAACACAACAAATCAGGGTGTTTCGCGTGGTGAACGATGAACCGACCTCCTTTCGTTTACCATTTTGCCTGACCAGCGCGCCCCCTGTAGTTCGCCGGTGTCGCCAATGTCGCCAGTCGCTGCAATAACGGGAAATAGCCAGACTTAACAATGTCCCGTGCATTGCTGACTCCATTGCGTGGCTATGGTGATCATTGGTGTCATATAATCGGCATCAGATCACGTCGCAGCTAATTTTGACGGCGAGTTGATGTGGTGGACGCTGCTCGTTTTTCTGCAAAATGTTTTGCGACACCATTGTCTGGAAAGAAAAAAACTAACGCTTGCTTCGTCAGTTATAGATGTGAAGGAAAAATTCTATGCGGTGTTTACTCAGAGTACAAACCTGATTTCATCGTTCCTTTAAGATTCAACCTAAACGTGCAAGTAATACTTCTAACGAGTATATAAATGTTTTATGGCACGTCGACTCGCCAAGGAGGCAAGTTGTGTTTCTTCCACCGAACGCTTTTAAGGGTTTTTCAGGCAGGAGAGGCGCTGTCGCTTCATGGATGATCGAAGGGGTTACAGGAGTCATACTATGCAACGTTTTAATGCCTATATTCGGCGTCAACTATTTTCTGCTACGTTGCCAAGGTTCCGTTTCATGTTAAAGGCGCGGTGCAATGATTTTCGGATTTCGACCAATAAATTGCAGGAATTGGTTTTCGCCACCTAAAGAATGAAGAACAGAAAGGAATTTTAGATAGGTGATTGTTTGTTTATTTACATACACGAAGAGGTTAACCTGCATTTATAGCTGATTGGCTACTTTGCGAATAAAAAAATGAGAGGAGTAGGGTTGGGGACGGGATAGAACAGAAGGGGGAGAAGCGAAACGAGAAGAGGTATTATAAAACAAAACAAATGCTAAATATACACTATATACACGAAAGTTTTGACTATTTGGAATAAACGAGTATTAGGGAGAAAAATATTCAGGCCTTTGGTGGCCGCATGTCCCTCAATCCTCAATGGGACATGCGGCTACTAACAATATATATATATATACAGGGTGTTTCAGAAAAGGTGGACAAATTCGATATTGCGAAAACTACGCGTCGCAACAAAAAAGGCTTGCGTCTTTTGGGTCCTGGGCCAGGGGCCTATTTAGGAAAATTATTAATGTCCGAGATAATTAAATTGTTAATTATTTTTGCGTAATTAACTTTTTTAATATTGTGTTTAAGGGCATAGTTTCAATTAGAAAATTGCTCAGCGACATCGAAAAACACTAAATTAACGAATCGCAGAACGATACAAGGCACGCGAAGCATTTTACGGCTTTCTGAAAAACCGTACAAATTCGACGGGTTTTTAAGTTTCGGTTTGTTATCGGAGCGCATCTCCTCCCCGGCAGCACCGCGCCCCGTGGAGAAATAGTGCAACCAATCTCTCCTGCGCTGTCATCGCGCGACGCAGCAGAAGCTGGTTGCGCTATCTCTCCACGGGGCGCGGTGCTGCCGGGCCGGAGATGCGCTCCGATAACAAACCGAAACTTAAAAACCCGTCGAATTTGTGTGGTTTTTCAGAAAGCCGTAAAATACTTCCCATGCCTTCTATCGTTCTGCAATTTGTTGATTTAGTGTTTTTTGATGACGCTGAGCATTTTTCTAACTGAAACTATGCCCTTAAACACAATATTAAAAAAGTTAATTACGCAAAAATAATTAACAATTTAATTATCTCGGCCTTTAATAATTTTCCTAAATAGGCCCTACTTAGGACAAAAAAGTGAAAGCCGTTTACAACTCCCTGTAACGCCGAATTAGAGCGCAGCTCTTGGAGGAGGAGGGAAGGGCTACTGGGGGGGCACGTGACGTCACTGATGACGTCATCAATGATGATGACGATGCGGATGCCGATGACGTCATCAGTGACGTCACTGATGACGTCATCAGGGATGATGACGATGACGATGCGGATGCCGATGACATCATCAGTGACGTCACTGATGACATCATCGTCATCCGCATCTTCATCGTCATCACGTGACCTCGGGGGTCACGTGACCAGGGGTCACGTGACCTGGGAGGCCACGTCACTGATGACGTCATCGGCATCCGCATCCTCATCATCACGTGACCTCGGGGGTCACGTGACCTGGGGACCACGTGACCTGGGGACCACGTGACCTGGGGGACCACGTGACCTGGGGGTCACGTGACCTGGGGGTCACGTGACCTCGGGCGGTTACGCCGACGGCGACGCCGACGGCGACGGTGACGGCGACGCCGCTCAAGCCGGAAACGGGCGCCTAAGAGCTGCGCTCTAAAAGACACAAGCCTTTTTTTGTTGCGACGCGTAGTTTTCGCAATATCGAATTTGTCCACCTTTCGTGAAACACCCTGTATATCAGAGATGGCAAAATTACTTTTAAAAAGTAATTAAATTACATTACACATTACCGCAGACTAAAAGTAATGACATTACATTACAATTACTTTCCAAAAGTAATGAAATTACTTTGAAATTATTTTGACATTACTTTTGAATACCTTGAGGCAGTAATTCGCGCTCATTTTATTTACCGTATACACCAACACAGTGTTTACAAAACACGCCCTCGTTTGCCCACACAGCGCGTGTGCAGGAACCAGATCCGGGAGAAGCGAGGCGCTGCGCATGCGCAGTGCCGACAGCAGCGCCACCGCAGTGATGTCACGTCAAAGAGCTGAGTTGGTCTATATGCACCAAAACTCAGATCTTCCTGTTTACACCGCAACAACCTTATGTGCCTCAAAGTCAGACTTGGGAAGTAACCCGTTACAAGTAAGGCATTACTTATAATCTGTTACTTTTTCAAGTAATTTTGTAATTGCCACATTACTTCTTTCGAAAGTAAATTGTAATGTAATTTCTTTACAAAATATTAGTGACGGATTACTTTACTTACTCGTTACTTAAAAATATGAGCATAATACAGTTACTGGAGCGATACGAGCAGAACATTCAGCAGCATAGTGAGAGCAAGTTCAATAAAATAGAAAACATGAGGAAGGGGAGAATAGCAGAAAAGAGAACACGATTTTTGTATGACCGGTCACTAGAACCTTTCGAAAAACGGAGAAGGGACGTACAAATATACGAAAGACAACGATGAAGTAAGGCAACGCCAAGTAGGCTCTCCGTCACCTTCCATCGTGTTTTTCTTCTTCTCCCGGGCAGGAAAAAGCTCTTCGTGTTTATTTGTTTTTGTCTTTTTATACCTTTCACCCTTTCCCAACATCTCCGACGTCTCACGCCACCTGCACAGACATCAAACGCGGGACCGTAATCCCCTCGATTCGCGGGTTCACAACTCGCCTAACAGACGATGTAGCCTAGCGCGAGGGGGGTCGAATTTTTTTTTGTCTTTGATGTGCGCTACCTTATTCTAGGACGCTCTTGAGGCACGGCTGAAAACCGCCCGGCGCGAGGCTAAGCGCATCGTCATCGAGGGTACGGACGATACTTTTTTTGGTTTACTTGTCTGGGCATGGTGGTCGAGTCTACTCCTTACATTACCGTCAACTGTCAACATAAAGGGGGGGGGGGTTAGGCCATTTAAGGAGTGCTGACAGAGAGGAGAGAGAACGCGTAAAAGTGGTGTGATCCTCTATTGCAGTGGTTCTCAAATGGGGGTTCGCGAACCCTTTGGGGTCCGCGAAGGTCCTCGAAGGCCAGCCTCATCAGTCAAGCCCGGAAATAACACTTGTCTTTTTTCCGATTGAGAAGAAACGTTTAAAGTTTCGGGTTAGTTTTCTCGTGTATATGTCAATAAGAGAAGTCCACTTCACACTAGCCCTTAGTTATATTCATTTATTAAATCACTATCATAATTAACCTATACTCTCCCTTCCCTCACCACGAACGGGGTCCTCCATCATCTCCGCGGATTCATAGGGGGTCCGCGAAACATCGATGGTTGAGAACCACTGCTCTATTGTTTTGTGAGACCGATGGCCACCGCTTCTCTCGCTCTCTATGCCCTCCCCTCCCCTGGTCTCCACGAATATTGGTATGAAAATGAGAACGGATGAACGATCGGTTCTCATTGAAACTCAAAAACTCGACCAAAACTGGTCGAGTTTTCGGTCATGGAGTGTCCGTCGTCTCCATGGCCATCTCTTAATGTGATGTTCAAGATTCATGGCATTAAGGAGAACGGAAACCTAAAGTTTCAGTGCCTACATTGCTTGTCAAAACACACACACACACACACACACACACACACACACACACACACACACACACACACACACACACACACACACACACACACACACACACACACACACACACACACACACACACACACACACACACACACACATAGGCGTAGACTATGGGGGCAACAGGCTCGTGCCCCCCTGGTGAGATCCAGGGGGCAGAGCCCCCTCGAGCCGAACCTTGATCTTTTTTTTTTTTGCTTGTGTTTGTTGTTAGTTTGTCTTTGATAATTTTTATTTTGTCTTAAATGTATAATACTTCACCCATGTTTGTGCACCACACAATAGAACGCTAAGTTGTTTGTGGGCACTGGAAAATAAACCATTATTATTATTATTATTTCCGAGACGCTATTTACGTGCCATGTAACGAGCTTCTAGTAGTAGGATGTAAACAAAATAACGCCCACGTTGCCTTTATTGACAAAATACGTGGGAAATGGAATCCCAGCGTGCTTGCGTTAGCCTCAATCTCCGGTTCTGGCGAAAACATAACGCGCAGTACCCCCCCCCCCCCCGGGGAACTTCTCAGCCTGCCCCCCCCCGGGAAAATGGAAAGTCTACGCCGCTGCACACACACACATTGTCATCAGCTTGAACAACAAACTGTAATCTACGGAAACACATCAAGGTAAGCTGGGACACCTGCATCCTGCATTGGCTATACATTGTAATGTTAGAACGAAGTTTTTTTTCCCTTCTGAATAACAGGCGAGAAACCCGAGTAAAAAGGGAGCTTTCGTGTATCGCTTCCTTAGCTCCAAATCTCGTAGCGGAGGTAGAAGCTGCTACTGAGCATGCGCACCACTAGATTTGTCTGCACAATTCCAGGGATCATTTCCGGAAGCCGTAAGCTAGCGGGATGGCGGGTATGGTTGCAGCTTTCGGTGCCTTGTCAGCTTACAGGTGAACGGAGTGCACCTACACTCTTTCTCTCTAATACAATATTTATTTTTACAAGGACTACCATAATACGGGCGTATAAGAAAAGTATACTATTACAGAACACTTTTGAAAAACATCAAAACTCTTTCTATTGTTTTCTGCATAAGTGTACAGAAAAAGTAACGTGAAAGTAATTTGTAACGTAACGAGTAAAGTAATCCGTTACTTTTTAGCGAAAGTAATTAGTAACGGTAATCCATTACATTTGAGGCTCGGTAATTTGTAATTGCAATCCATTACATTTTTGAAGCAACGGGCACAAGTCTGCTCAAGGTGAGCCATACTGAACAGTGGTTTTGCTGGCGCATACGACATAAGTGATAAACATGATGAATAACTTCTTTAGATGTGACTCAGAAAGACAGTCGACTCACCGGTTTCGCTCTTCATTCAACGGTGAATGTTCTTACTAAAAGGGTTATATGTTTCCGTCTTCCTGATTTAGAAGTTGTAGTCCGTGTCAGTTTGTTTAGTTGGGCAATGGCAGCTCGTTCCTACAAGGAGTCGTCACGTGAAACGTTTCACTTCCACCTCGGACGTAATCTAATTCTATTATCCCAAGAGCGCTATTCTCGGCGACAGCTTTTCTAGCATTTCCGGAGAGAGGAGGAGAGCCCGCGCACAGCTTTATTCAGCGCTCAAAATGGGAGAGGGAACGCGTGCCTGTACCCTCCACTGCATTGCCAAGAAAACTTGTCGCCGATTATAGTTGCCCTATTCTCGGTCATTCCTTTCAAGGAGCATTTTTCAAAACACCCGAAGGGTCCAAGTTTTTGCGCAATGTCACACAAAGGGCCCGGATAATTGCTAACCAGAAGCGTCGCCAGTTGAGGGATGGCGTGAGCTTCCTAAATTCTGTGCTTTCCCAACAAAAGGCGGGGGGCGATATGTGCTTGTAGGCTTATTCCCGAATAAACTTCCCAAGGGAAGGCAGCGAGGCGTACCGCGAGCGGCACCATGCTTTGCTCGTGGACGCACGAAACGTTCTGGGGCTCTGACAAGGAATTTCAAATTAACTATTTATTCCTGTCGTTTGTTGTTCACAATGGTCGAAGCTTACGTTTTAACCTTGCTTGACGAAAGTCCAAGGCTGGGGATCTGTTTGTCCTGTGCTCTCAGATTTTAAATTATGTTTAACTCACTGGTGATGTGCCCGTCGCCTTGTAGCCTATGAGCCGTTCATCCCTAAGCTGACGCACTGTGAGCTTAGGGATGAACGGTGGAAGCTACGTGTTTGTTGGAGCAGTCACTTGTCCATCGTTCGCCACGTAACCACGCTCTCGTTTATGCTCACGCGCAGAGAAAGGGACGGGAAACGTGACTAAAAGAAGGTGTTTGATTGGTTCTGGTTAGCTTGCAGCTCCCACAGCATTGTCAGCTTAGGGATGAACGAAGTGTAGTATCGTCGTGATGACGCGACGCCGTGAATCTGTCGTGCCTGGAGTTCGTAAGCCTTTGCCTTCCAGCGATGTCTACACGCAAGCTTTTCTCCTTCGCCTTTCCAGCCCTCCTTTGTGCGTCTGTCCAGCTCTTCGCACGAGGCTTTGCGCTCAGGTGGCTATCGATTATTTCCTCTGATGCTCTTTCATAACATTTCACTATGCAAAATAATTTTTCTCTTCTTTCTTAAAGCTTCGAAACGAATTTTCTAATTTAGGACAAAAGTAATTTCAAAACTAATGAGTAATTTTCTCGAAATTACTGCCTAAAAGGAATTTAATTACTGTAATTGCATTACAGTAATGTCATTATTGCAATCTCTGATATATATATATGGGTGGTTTCATCTCAAATCGTGCAGGCAGAAAGGGTCGAATTTTTAATTTCGCTGAAAAAAATATATGTTATGGCGTCGTCTCTAAAAACGCAGTAGCCACAAACGGCAAGTCCGTCGGATTTTTTATTCTCGACTTGCGAATTTTAAAAGAGGCCGCGGCGGAAAGCAGTGTTTTTCACATCCGTCGTGGGTCGGATGTTTCGCTCGATCTCCCGTCGTGGATTTTCAGTCCACATTATATTAACTTTTTTCAAGCACTCTGTGGGCACAGTTAAAAGGCTCTAATACCATGAAATAATTTTAGACGTTTAGCTTTTTTTCTGTAAAAATGTCATTAGCATGTTGGTTTTAACTGGGTTAACAAGTAAAAATTTTCAGAACACCATTCAGAAATGTGTAACATGTCATCCTGTAAAAAAGCACAGTCATCTTGTGATTGAATTTTCATAAAAAGTTTGATGTCATCCGCATATAAAAGCATCCACACTGTTTATGCACAAGTTGATGTAATGGATATATATAAGAAAAAGAAGTGGCCCTAGGTCTGATCCTTGGGGGACACCGAAAGAGGGTACAAGAACTTAAGTGAAGTGCGTAGCAATAATTGCGTTTCTCACATTTGTTCCTGTGTTGGCCGGAAGCCGCGGCAACGGTGGCAAGGGCCTTTTGCGCCGGGGCTTTGGCAGTGGGGGCAGGGGCACAGCTGGCGGACAAGGGTCCAACAGTTGCCGTCCCAGGTTGTGGAGAGCCGCGCAGGCCGTGATGATGCCTGCAGATCGCTCAGGCTTGTGCTGAAGCCGCATGTCGAGGCATGGAAAGCGCCGCTTCCAAACCCCAAATGCCCTCTCGATACTATTTCGAGTTTTGATCTGGGCCTTGTTGTACCTGCATAGAAAATTTCGTTTTGTGTGGAGGCAAGTTCCCCAACTTGATGAAAATAGTCTTGTATTCTCAGGTTCCTTTTGTGTTGTGATAAGACAGATGGAACTTTATCTTGGCCATACATAACAGTGCAAATTCCAAATTGAGCTTAAAGATGCAACGTTTATGACTCGTGTAGCATGTGTTCCTTTTGCCCCGTTATGCCTTCCTTGCCTTATTACTCTTGCTTGTCAGTGTGTCGTCGCAGATTTGAATTTCTGGAATGCTGCTTATGGTTCAGCACTTGTGTTAGCTCGTCGAAATAAAAGTTCACATTGTGTATAAGAATTTACCATGATGGGAATTAACAGCTTGAAAAACTAAGACAACGGAAGGAACACACACACACGACAGGACAAGTGCTGTACTGGCAACTCGTGTGTTCCTTCCAGTTGTCTTCATTTCCTGTGCGGTTAATTCCCATCACATTCTATTTTTAGAAGCTTGCAGTAGCTTTTAGCTGGAGTCGAGAGTGGAATGAAGCAAAGTATAGCCTGCTTATGCATGATTGATGAGAGCATGTAGGAATCACGACACTGGACTCCCGATCTGCATACTCACAAGCGCATCGTCACCTCCGTCATCAGCTTCGTACGACAATGCCAGCTTATGAGCACTAAAACCGTATACGCATAAATAAGCTGGGCAATCCTGACACCTATTTTACTGCTGGGGTATAGCACGATCAGCTTACTTGTCATGAGGGCTGCCTGCCTTGCCTGGATCTGCTAGTGGGGTCATCAAGTATGGCGTGCAGGCATAGCCCATGTCCCCAAGGAGCACCCCGGTCATTACTGCTTCCTCGTAGAGGACCTTGGCTCGACAGTTGTCAAAAATCCTACTGTCGTGGACGGAGCCAGGCCAGCTTGCGACGACGTCGAAGAACTGGAGTTCGGGTCCTGTGATGGCCTGTAAATGCATATACACACTGAGAATAAATGTGGAGTTCATTTTTTCCTTGAAATGAGTCACATCTTGACACCGAAGGTTGGAACTCTCTTCTTACTTAAATTAGGCTTGTTTAAAAATCTAAAATATTGATGCGTTAAATAGAAATATTAAGCACCTTGCAGACATTTCCCCTTTCGATATGGATATGCAAAATAAACTACTCAGTGGAAGTTACTTAACAGAGGTCTGGGTGTGGGCAGTGGCGTCACGAGGGTCAGCGGCACCCGGAACGGTAGCCCGCCACAAACCCCCCCCCCGCTCTCGCGGCCCGCCGCGACACCCCCCGAGCGCTGCACCCGGGGCGGTCCGCCCGCCCCCCCCCCCTTTGTGACGCCACTGGGTGTGTGTATCGTTCGCTAAAAAATCAAGTGAGTGCTTCCCTGCGTCAACACTCCTTTCATAGCAGCATCTTTGAAAAGTACAATTAATGACGCGAAACATCGTTTTTTACGAGCACATAATAATTTAAAAAAAGATATATATATGAAGAGACGTTAGCGCACATCGCAAAACTTTTTGAGTCGCTCTTACCTGCACGTTGATGGAGAAGTACCCTTTCCTGTTTCGGAATACTTCAGCGTCGTCGCCGCCGGGACTCTTTATCCTCACGTGCGTGCAATCAATGCAGCCGGTCACTCCCGGAAACTTCCCGATCTTGTAAAAGGCGTGTGTTACGCTGCGGCGCCCGGTAGCATCGGGAAACTGCACCACTTTTGGGAAGAGTTCCTGTACGATCAGGTCGGTGATGTTGCCGACGACGCGACACACAGTGGGCTGGGATACGTTAATCAGATCGCCGATAACTGTCTGAAACGCACCTGCCCCATAAAAACGCAGTGCCACCAACAGCTGGAGCATAGGCGAGAGAGGTTTCCCTCGATCGTCGGTGCTCGGACGAATGCACAAAAGGCACAGGAGCTCTCGCACCGTTGTTTTGGAGAAGCGATAGCGTGCCGAGAATTCCCGATCACTGTAAACCTCCATAGGGTTTCGCCGATCCCTGGGTGGAGGCCGCACGATAGGTGGGACCGGGTAGATTTCTCCGTTGCACAATTCGGCTGCCCTACACCAATAATCAACAACACTCTCGTAATCATCGTAATCATCGAGCTCCCGAAACGACGTCGCCATGTTGCAAGTAGAAAAGGAAAGGAAGCATCGAAGGTAGCTACGTCGCTTCCTTCGTTCGTAAGGAAACGTCTAAGGAAACCTTTGAGTAAAGGAGCCAATCTAAGGTAAGGTTGATTCATGATTCGTAAGTGTGGCCACTTTCGAAAGGAAAGGCGCTGATCTAAGGAAAGGAACCTTCCTGAATTCGGGGGTTAAGCTGACACTGCGGTGGGAGCTACGCGCTTGTCGGACCAATCAGCCGCCTCCCTTTCATCAAGTGACCTTATTCTCTGAGCGACTGTGTCGTGCATGCGCGAGGGAGCGTGATCACGCGGCAGAAGATTGAAGTGTGCCTGGCCCAACGAGCACTTAGCTTCCACGGCACTGTCAGCTTCGGGGTGAACGGGGTGGGAAAGTAACTTTTGTCCGAGTTTTGAGCGACGGGCTAATCTTCTAGAAGGAGAATGGCGGTGTCCAGGTACACAAACGAGGGCTGAGCAAGAGGGAAGTTCCTTCTTTCCCACTTCTTGAGCTGCTTGGTACCTGCGTGATTTGTGAGTTGAGGAGGAGAGCTAAGAAGGGAAAAGTTGACAAATCGTTTCATGGCCCATGAAATGATCTTTCAACATTTTCTGCCGAGACACGCCTTGGATTCTGGAAATAATCCACAATCATTACAGCCACGCTCAAGGTGACCCTATCTGCTGCGTGTACACGCGAACAGACGACATATGGACTGGCACAACACAAGAGCTACAGGAAATGCTCCCGGAAAGAAACGCCGTTAATATGGCGCTCAGTACGAACGCACAATTATTATGACGTCATGAGACAGCAGGCGCATGATCCGTCAACACCTTTTAATAAAGATTGGCGCCCATAACATCTCGCGCAATCGGGCACTGTTCATCTAGGGGCGGAGCTTTTCTTGCAGTTCTCGTGTTGGAACAGACTTATAGTCATGTCTTGCACTAACCAGACGTAAATGACACTTTGCAGCGTCCACCGCGCTGTCGGATTTGTACCGGGCCACGGTCTAATATAAATATATTCGTAGGTGTGGACACCGCGTGCGTCGCCAGCAGCTGCCAAATAAAGTCCTCTCCTTGCTTAGGTTACAGCCGGCGCCACCTGATAACTCTTCGATGATCGACCAGTGGTTTATAGGAGACACGCTTGTTAATGCGAATAGCATTCTTTGGATACTTCACGCACTTTTCGTCTATGTATCTATCTATCTATCTATCTGGCTATCTAACCTCTTACGCCGCGGGTCGATAAATAAATAAAAAAGACCGGCGCCGGCTGGGATTCGAACCGTTGACCCTTTGATCAGCAGGCAGACGCGCTAACCACAGAGCTATGAAGGCAGTCATTCAACGCACTCTAAACGGTTGTTTATATCTTTACCATAGGACGCGCTTTACAGCGCTGTCACAGCTACGGTGCGCGCGCGTTCCATGCACGAGGGCTCATTCCGCTCTCGTGAGGCTGAGCACGGCCGCTAGCTCACCCTCTCCCGCGCTCGGGAGAGGGTGATGTAGCGGCCGTGCTCAGCCTCACGAGAGCGGAATGAGCCCTCGTGCATGGAACGCCGCGCACTGTAGCTGTGACAGCGCTGTAGCGCGTCCTATGGTAAAGATATAAACAACCGTTTAGAGTACCGTTGGTTGAGACTAGCTGAGACGCCAGAAAGTCTGGTCGGTACCATTTTGAGTGTTTGTGCGTATGGCGCGTGCTTTGCTCGCCTTCCTAAGTGACACAAACGCACGTGCTGGGCTGCGGAGATCGTGCGCAGGGCTGTGAAAGTGTCAACAAATTTAGAATCGCCTCAAGAGTGGGCTGGCGTATCTAGAGTGTGCCGGCCACCTGACGAACGCGCATAACTCCGCACCGTTTGATGCTATTCGCATTAACGTAGATAATCATTCCCAAAGGATGGGTTCTGCTGACTTTTTTTAAAAGTCGTTTTCTGGGCGTGCAACGTCATGCAAAACTTGGAACTTCCGCTACGCATCGTGTTCGTAGACACAGATTCGTCACTGACGGTAGTTTCGTCCCTTAACGACGGCAAGAACATTTTTATAAACTCATTAAAGGGGAGAGGACTTTGGCGCGGCGCAGAAGCCAGCATTCGTCTAGGTCAAAGCAGACTCCGCGTTTCACAAAGCGCATGCGCAGAGGTGCCATGACAGCGAGACATTCATTTTTGTTTTCTTTTTTCATATTTTTTTTTAGTGGCTTCGTCTGGCCGGCGGAGACGCTGTCGGAATAGGCTTCAGGGGCGCGCGCGAAGAGGACATCATCTGCTAGATCGCGTCGCAGCGAATATTGCTAGCTGCGCTGCGTGTCCACAATTATATATAAATCTTACACGGTTCAACGGGCCTACCCGTGCAGAAAATTTTCCAGGTGATCCATTATTTTCTGACACATTCGCGTTTTACTGTAATTGTCTGCGCGCAAAGTCTCTTGGGACCACTTCTGACGAGAGAACAGACTGGCGCCATCTAACGGGTAGCTCCGAAACAATTATTGTATACTTTCCGCATCATTCCTACGACGTTAGCTCGAAATCATCCCAACAACGTTATAGGCAACCATCTCATAAACAGTGCAGACATTTGATCTCCCAAGAATCGCTGAAACCCACGGTCAACATATGAGCAGATCGGAATTGTTTCTAGGGCAACTGGACAGATGGCGCCAGTGTGCCGGTGTTTTCTCTCGTCCCAAGCGATTACACGCGGCTACGACGCAGTTGACTGCACTCAAAGGCGAATGTGTGAACCGACCTTGACTGTTACAAGAGCACATCCGCTACAGCACGCGTCATCTCGGACCTCCGGCAACGAAGACAGCTCTGTCGAGTTCATCGTGCTGCACTGGTTTAGAAAGAGAAGGTCGCTTTAAGCTGCGGACATCCCACAGAAGACACCGTGTTCGCTGAGACATGACAGCTTTATCTGCGGACCTTCCTAATGCATGTTGTTCGCTTCAAAGATACGTAAGTATTAGGGCTGGGCAATTGATCTATTAACTTTCCGATTAATCGATTAAGGCTTTAATCGCGATAAAATTTTTAACCGGTTAATCGGTTTTTTAACCGGTACTCAAAAAGAAGTCAACTGGACGCACCCATGGCTCTATCCTGGACGACCTGCCCGAACTAGGAATGACTGATGCCCTCCCCCCCCCCCGCGTGGGGGAAACGCTGCTGGGCGTGTATCCGGCCGTTCTGTCCTCAGCGGTTTTCCGTTCCCAGCCAGGTGTTATGAGTATGAGCAAGGTTCAATTCTCGCGCTCGCGAAGCGTCACGTGTTCGAGGATATACATTACAGTTCTGCCGAGGCCAGACGAACAAGCCGGGCCCGCAATTGATCCCCGCGCGACCGCGAAATTTCACGTATTGAGGATCTATTACACATCCTGCCCAGGCAAGACAAACAAGCTGAAAAACAAGCTGGGAACCTAACAACGCCATAGTTACTTGTTCCAGTATTCGGCCCGTAAAAATGGACGAGGTCACGAGTATGAGAGGCAATTGTTGCATTCTTTTTAACATATTATTTATAAAAATCAACGCAACCGATTAATCGATTAATTTATCAATTAAAGGGTGGCGATTAATCGGGTTAAAATTTTTATTCGACGCCCAGCCCTAGTAAGTATGTTTCGAACGCGCCTATAAAGACAGTTTTTCTATGACCAATGTGACATCATAGAAGGAAGAACCACATCTCAGACAGTGCTTGCAACTTGTCTTTTGCACAGTGTGACCGCGTCTTTAGCGCTCATTATGGATTATCTAATGCCGCAGCCTAAGTTCAGTCGAAGAAGCATTCTCACCTTCTTCTCTCAGCCAACCCAGTAAGAAAAAAGAAAAGAAAAGGAACCCAATAGTGTTCAAGTCCAACTCCAACTTCGGAGAAGGGTCGCTTATGAGAAACAGCCCAATCGCGTACGATCCCCGGTACCTTGCCCTCTAGCAAAACCCACAGCGAAACCAGCCGCATGCAGTAAGTACCTCGGACGACTGAGACAGGGAAATCCGAGCCCATAAAAGAGTAGAATCGCTTCCAGCGCATTGCACCTTTCCCCCCACAAAGCGTTTCTTCGAAATTAGGATCTTGACGACGATAGCCCTCGGGCGAGGCCCACTGCTCGAGGAGAGCGTGGAGTTCAAGGCTATAGGCCTGACTATACGGGACCGATAAATCGTTTCTAAGCGTTTTGCAAGGACGGCCTTTGAATTTTTGTTTTGCTTTTCACGCGCGCGCGAGCGGTGGCGGTGTGCGGCGAGCGCCCTAGCTGGCAGGTAGGTGATCTTCCCCAGTGTGGCAGACGATAAGCTTCGACAACTGGTTTTACGGCTCGCAAAAGGCCGGTGAAACGCATCAGGCTTTCCATTGAAGTCTCGCGGCAAAGGGCAAGCGTTCGGCTTCAACCAGGTAAGCGGATATTCTGCATTCTTTGGGACCGAGTATCGAATGGTTGGCCCACCGCTAGGTCACAGATCGGTTCCCTTCTGTATTTCCCGCTCGGACTAGACGCGATGAAGATATTCCGTCTTTTTGCGACGACTACTTATCACTACGTTTTGTGGTGCTCTTGAGGGCATTGTGCATTTATGAGAGTTCTGAATGTAGACATATCATATGTGATGCACCAGCGGGAAGGCACGTTGCTGCATGCTGGTAAGCATCAATAAATAATTATAAACGTGTGTTTTCTGGGAAAGGTCGCGGAACATGCCCTGTCACTCACATCGAAAAATTATAACGCTCCAAATATTAGTTACTTAAAGGGTAGGAGACGCAAGGCGTGTTTCACTTGTTCACACTTCTCGCTTCGGAATTTGTTCTTCTACGTCCTTATCGTCTAATGGTGCGCTTACACTTGAGAATTCGCGGGCGGATCCGCGCCTGCAACGAGCGGATTTTGCAGCCGCATGGTAAAATCGACTCTTCGCTGGCGGAAAATTTGGATACGGGTTCAGGACCGATCCAAATTTTCCGCCAGCGAAGAGCGGATTTCGCAACACGGCTCCAAAATCCGCTCGTCGCTGGCGCGGATCCGCCCACGAATTCGCAAGTGTAAACGCGCCATAATGTTGCAACCTTAGTGGCTGCGGAGTGACAATAAGATGCTCGGGTTGTCAGTGACTTCTATTGGTTTCACTTTGCACATCAGGCATATTCGAACACGCTTAAGAATTTCAAACTGCATACCCCAAGTTTCGAGAACTACAAAAGGATTCTTAACTTTGCCAGTTATTTGAAACAGATGGAAGGAACAAATATCACGTGGCTGCCGCCATTAGTGGTGTGCGACTGCTGCCATTTGTAGACGCGTAAGGGGAACAAATTTAAATAGGTCGTCTTCCCCAGCCCACTTCGGTGCAATCTGACGGCGGCATCTCTCAAATACGTCATATCCTTGGAGTACGGAAACTTTCCTCTAACCAAAGTAAACGAAGTCAAGGATTCTGGAGCGCGAGTCGTATCGTAGACAGCTTGAACTGTCGGCCGATACAACCGATGACCTTCGGTGTTGGCCACATTTGCTTCCAACAGACAATCTTTCTATACTGTGATCGCCCGATACAAAGCGGTAAACCTCCACAATCCTATATAATCCCATCCAATCCAACACAGCGCGCAAAACCTATTAAGGACTTTTGTGGCCATAACTACTGTGTCGCCGTAACTGAACTACTATGTGACATTACGAGCCTCGCCTACAGAACAGCAAATGAGAGGCAAAACCTGTAAGTGAAAAGACAGTGAGTGTGCAGGCGAGCTGGTGATAGCTAATCATGTCATATAACACCTGAGACTGTGGTGGAAGAAATTGGAAACTTTTAGTAGAAGGAACAGACACAGGAATGGACTTCTCAAATTCAACTCAGTTGAGTTTGAGACGTCCATTTCTGTGTCTGTTCCTTCTACTAAAAAGTTTCCAATTTCTTCCACCACAGTCTCAGGTGTTATATGACATGATTAGCAAAACTTGTGTACAGACACGTCCAGATTCCTGCAAGAGTGTTTCCCGCATCTGCGCGTGCAAGCACTGTGCAGTATATTCACCAGTACATGCAGGAACTCCTGCTGCAGCTCGAGAAGTTCCTGCTCCCTTTCCTCTAGGATGCCGTGCACCTCCTCAAAGGCCTTTGCCAGCTTCGCCTGGGTCGGCGTTTAGGTTCCGGATGTCTTTTTCGTGGATCTTGCACGTGGCCCGGAAGTCCCCCAGTTCCGCGGTCGTCTCCCTGGCTTCCTCGCAGAGCTGGTCCACAATGGAAAGGGCCTCCTCCAGCCTGGCTATCGTCTTCTTCACGCCCATGTGTCCCGCTGGCGTTGTATCGTGGGCCAACCTCAACGCGATCGGTCTGCAAGCCATCGGTGTGCCAGAACCGCAACTCGTCGTTTCATGTTGTTATCTTAATTCTCAATTGAACCGCTTGCAGAAGAGCCCCCAGACACCAAAAGCTCTGCACTCGATCTCCTTGTTGGTCCCATCAATATTTGAGTTCTGGGTCGTTGACCTGCTCTGCCTCTTTATTGACGTCATTGGTGCTGTCCTCTAATGTTGTCAACGTTCCTTATCTTTCCAGTCTTTCATCTTCTGCCTCTTGTGCTAGCTCTTTCCTCTTCTGCGCGCGAGTTGTCATGATGTTTTTGTCCGGGTGCTTTATTTAGACCATACAATACTTCTGCGCTTTTTCACACGAGGGCCTCACCGCGGTTAACCCTCGGTTTACTCTCTGTTAACGCGTTCACTTTCTCACTTCCAGCAGCAGCGGAAATGGGATCGGTGAACACATTGTCGTTTTTCAAAAAGGTCGTTACGCAAGAATACCTTCGCTCCATCGGGTAGTACCCCTTTGCACAGTACCACTAAGAACTCTTCAGGCTTTTCGTCTGGCCCCCTTTCTGTGGTTCGCCCCGATACGGGGACATTCGCGAGGGAACGAACCACCGTATATAGCTTCCAGCATGCTGATGTTGGTCAGCGACTCGAGTCGCTGTCTTGGCGACACGAGCGACTCGTCGACAAGCGCAATAGTACTGCCGGTGTCCCGGAAGCGCATTACTACTGTGTCATAGATGTTCATAGGCCAACAAAACTGCGTGTATGAATCGCGCCAGGCGACTCCACTTTTCGCGTGAGATATCATTGTCTGGGAAGCAGGTTCGCCTTGTTGAAGTGCCCCGCGTCTGACAGTCGTACGTTCTGAGTCACTTCTCTTGGACTCGGAGCGGTCCCGCAGTCGTTTTGACATGACCTGCTTTTCCGCAGTTGAAACAAGTCGGCGCGAACGTGTACTCTAGTTTCACGTGTCCAACCTGCAGCCACAATTAAAACAACCA
>JAZHYW010048888.1:0-15759 GCA_037355805.1 Ixodes ricinus | reverse complement strand
CCGAACGAAATTTGAATATTTCAATCTTTGGTTCCGTACCCCTGTAAGCACACATTATATTTTCCTTCGTACCACCGCAAACATTACGTTAAGATTCGTGTGCTGGCCTGTCGCACTGGCGGACAACGTCTACTATGCGTTTCCACTTCTGTGAATCCTTTTGTTAGCGCCAGTTGCACGGTAGGTTTGATTCCCTCGAACACTATATGACCTAGCTACTTAGGTAGTTGTGCGTAGAAGCAAAAAAAAACACATGGCAATAATATCCCAATCGATGAATGCCAGTTTGAACTGCAGTACATAGTTATTTTCGGTATGGAATCATAGGATAAAGCAAAATACCATATTCCACTGAAATAATGTTAAAAGGATAATGTAGTGCACCCATATGATGTCCTCTTCAAATTATAACAATTCTAGTAAAATGCAATTAAAAAAATTATTTTTGTTTTTTTTGTGGACAATAATAACATCCCCTCAAGCAGTCTATAAAATTAGGGCAATACTCAATTAACCCTTCTAAACCTCGGCTTTGAAAAGATGTTGTCAGAATATTGCAGTCTATTATAATATACATAATACCCTCAGCGTTATTAAACAATCGCAAGTCGCGTGCCGCCCCTGGAAGGTGCTTCCCCCTGGAACGCAGGTAAGCTGTGGCGAATCAAGTTACGCATAATCGCAATGTCCGTTTTGCTTTTGTCGCTTTCCTGCAATGCACCTGTGTAAGGTGTGAAGTGCACCCACCTATGGTAGCTAAATTGGCAGAACAAGCCACGCACACGACAAATATCGCAAAAGCTTCCGAGCACTGTCGGCGATTGATAGAAATGAAATCAAATAGTACAATATTTGACGTTATAATCGAAAGTTTCAAAACTCACATGAGCCTACCGTACAAATCTGGCCATGTATAGGGCCCAAGCTATTATACTTTAAGTACTTTAAGTGACATTGACTTTGGGTGCAACGTTAGGCAAATCTCCAAAATTTTAGCAAAATGTAGCAGGGTAAGCACTTTGGCGAGGTTTATGCCAGCATCGCATTACTGCATGCGTGGCACCCGAGAATCTGCAGAAGGAAGCATTGCACGTGCTTGCTTCCACAGCCCAGATGGCTTCACGAAGCCAGTTACTGTAATGGTATAGCATATACAGTTGATAAATGAACGAGAGATCCGCTATAAAATGACACCTATAGTGCAGCCTGGCTACACCTGGTCGAGGCTACTTAAAAATCCTTTTGCTATAGCTTGCAACCTCCGGTAAGAATTCATTCTCGTGAGCATGCCCAGCCAAAGCGCAATGGAATACACCAAGTGCTTGCTGGAGGTCGAGCTTCTGCCCAATTCTCATTCTTTGAACATTTTGCTGCAAAGTAAAGATGTCACATCGAAGTCCACAAGTTCCCGTTTTATTTTTCCTTCCAAATAAAACATTTTCACTCAATCAGTCAGTCAACCAATTATCTGACTTAAAAACGTGCACCATCCCAGTCTGGAAGAGTACTTTTTCCCTCGGCAGCGGCTGCGCTGCAGCGAAGTCCACAACGCCTGCTCACATGTACCGGCTTCCCCGCAGCGCACCGGGCGCATGGCGGAAGTGCACTCTACTTGGAGGAAGTGAGGCTGTCCAAATGGTCCACTGGAACAATGAAATATTGTGGAACTTCTCAAGCACTCTCAGCGTTTGAACGTAAGATTGAATCAAACAGTATGTTGTTGAAAGTAATAATCAAAACGTTTTTCAGTTTCGCAGGCGTACTGGGTAATGGTTGGGCAGCACAGTGGGGCCCACTTGCCTTCAGTGCTGAGAACATGAAATGAGACTTTTGGTGCAATGTTGGCAGCAAACTCCCTACAGTTTGGCAGAAACATAGAAGCCTAGTGGGGGAAGTACTTTGGTGTAGCAGTCGCCGAATTAAAACATACTGCATCCAAGCGCAACTTTATTTTCATGGAACATAGTCATACAAAAAGAGAGCTGATGGGTGCTTCCAAGTTGTCGAGGGCCATTCGGAGCGCGATATGCAAATGGCCAATCACCCGAGCCAAAACGTTTTCGAAAGAAAAAAAAATTATAATAACTCAACGAACATTTTAACAAAAGACAACGTTATTGATTCCTGGCAGCAGTGGCGCTCAATGCTTTGACGATGGCGGCATCAATGTCATCGATGTGACCTTTCAATGCGTTCCACTGGTCCAGCTGTAAGCAGATGCCTGCAATGAGAATCAAAGAATCAAGAACTCAAAACTAACGCGGAGTGCCAAAAAAAGGTTTTCTTCGAAGGGCTCAGGTAAGACACGTCACCAAATAGGTTTTTGACTCGAGAAATGAACATTTTTAGAACACTATTTATGCCATGAGACTTTGCTTTGGAGTTTGGAGCGAAGCCGAAACTTGTCTTTAGTTATATAAGTGCGCCTTCTTATCTCCCATTGGCTGGAGAAATAGTTGACACATAGAATGTTGCTTACAAATAGCATTCCGCACTTTCTGAGTTTATTTTGAGTCAATTAGGAGGGTGTTTTTTGGAGTTCATTTTCTACCTTAAATTTGAAGTTTTTCAGAGCTTTCGTTTGCAAGTCCACAAAATTCTGAGGTTTTGGATGTTTAGTGTCTTAGGCCTCGGTGGAAAACGACAGTCGATAAATTGATTGAAACACAGTTTTCATAGACAACGCAATGAAAACCGAGCTTGTACCTGCTCGTCTTAATGAATTTGTCAAAAATGGGTGCAGCGGTTAATTAATTCGCCTCGTCTGTCTCAGGACGAGGTCTCTTCGGCTGAATGTGTCGATTAGAATATGTGGTCATCTGACGATTGTACTGGGATGCGGCTTGTGGGCAACCTGGGGATCCAAAGCGTTCGCCCAGGTTGCTCATCTGCAAATCGTCAATAGTCATTTCCACTGCAGCGTACGCGTGAGGGCTCTTGGAATCGCGGCACGGGCAATAACGGAATAAATGACGAGCGTGTTGTTGAACCAGTGCGGTGTGTCATTCTCCAAGATGGGTAGCAGCAAGGGAATTCCCCTGGGCTCCGACTGATGGAAGCTGCAAACAATTCCCCCACTCAAATTCTCCTCGTAGCACGGAACGTGCGAGGGGCAGAGTGCAAGCAATGCAGTCGGTGTCGAGCGTGTACCTACAAAGGGCTTCTAGAAGCCGGCCGCAGTGTAATAGAGGGGATGCTGTACTCTATTTCATACTCAACAAACAGCGTCGTCACAAGCTGCTGGGAGCGAGCAAGGGGGTTGATCTTGTTGATCATTTGCATACGCATTCTCCCCGAGCGAGCGAAGCCATAAAATGAAGACAAGTGCTGCCGTGCCAGTAGCTTCAACAGCGCCAGCACATTAAGTATGAAACGGAGTTTAGAGCTCGATGAGGTGGGCCATCTTACGAGCATCGGAGCATAATGTTGCTGCGTGCATGGCCAAAGGAAAATTGCTACCATACTCTACAAGGTTCGCGTTTGCTCTTATCCAGAGGATGAGAGACAAGGGACTGCCACCGCCTTGCCGAGGCAGATCTGAAGCTAGTGCGTCGCTCAAACGGGCAGCTGCGTCGCGGAGCCCGACGCAGCCCTGCCGCGGCGAGGATTCTTCTCAAGCGCGGCGTTCAGGGCCACTTCCCAAGACGGCGGAACAGGCGTCGCAAGGGGCCTAACAGAACTGCAGGGATGCGACGCACTGCGGCCCTCGTGGACGAAATCCTCAGCAGGAGACGCAGCATCTCACAAGGAGTGCCACTGCACGTTACGTCGAGGAGCCCAGAAACACTCCCCGCCGGTCACCGCGATTTCTCAAGAAACCTACGCTTCTCGCCAGGACACTACGCCGCTACCACCAAGCGGAATGGCATTAAACGCTGATAGACCTCCGCGCTGAATTCAGCGACTGCTTCACGACGTGCGTTGAAGGTGCGTCAGAACAGTGGTTGGGAAGCGTTGCATCGTTGCGAGACGACAGCGCGCTTCCCAGTCCGTCGGTCGCCGTGCCGGCTCTCCTAAAGGAAAGAGAGGCCTGGCAAGGGCAAGCTCGGGAAATGCTTTCGGCTAGCCACTCATCCAGCCTCTGCGAGTGACTCGTTGGGCCTCCTAGTCGTCACTGGTTAAGAAGGACGGGGCACACCTGGGTTCTGAGTGGACTGCCGGCGAAGCTCAATGCAATGTGACGGAAAAGGGACGTCTACCCGCTCCCTCGCAACCGACTAACCGCTTCCGATGGGCTGCGCTACTCCCGATGCGACCGCTGACGGAGGGGCCGAAGAGTGGCTACTGGCAGATCTGAAATCGACGAGCAGGACCAAGAAAAGACTGCCTTCGTCCTCCCGGCCAGGCTGCACGAGTTCGAGGTAATGCCTTTTGGACCTTGTACTCAGCACCGGCAGCATTGCAGTGTACGTGGATACCGCTGCTCGGCAGGCCTCAAGGCGGCAGAAGATCGGTCTCGTTGCACCCGACCGACGCTGTGGAATTCTCCGCCAACTTCGACGTGAGCACTTGCGAAGCCTTTGGAGCCGTTCTTCAGGGCAATCGGGCCACGAGCTCAACCCCGAGCCAACATGAAGTGTCGGTTTCGCCCAGTGCAAAATGAAGTTCTTAGGTCATGTCGTGAACAACGAAGGTGTTCTTCCCTCACCCCAAGATGACTACGCACCGTGGCGGCATCCCACCACCATAGAACAAAAGGCGCGGTAAGGATGAGGAGATTCCCCCGACCCTGCGCAGTTCAAGGGCCGCTCTAACGCTTCGGGATTTGGCGTAAAATTTCTTCACCGCCGACCCACGTCACGAAGGATGCCGCAAACGTCCAAACAGGGGGAAAAAACAACGGGCATTCGACGAGCTAAAGCGAGAACCCCAGTCGCCCTCGATCCTCGGCCGCTTCGATTAATCAGCGGAAACAGAAGTCCACACGGATGCCAGCAACGCAGAACTCGGCGCAGTACCGATCCAACAACAAGAAGGAACCGGCGGTGATCACCTACGCCAACCGCACGCCAAGCGAAACCACTCAACGATCGAGAAACAATGCCTTCCCGTTACCCCTGGCCGACAACGAAATTCTGCCCGTACTTGTATGGGAACCCGTTTGAGTGGTGCAGTCTACAGGTCCGAGCAGCAAGCACAGTGACACCAACTGCCCGTCCAGAGCCCACATCGAGTCGGCTCCTATCGAGCGCGCGGCAGCGGCGAGCCTTCTAGCAGTGAATGTCAACAACAAAGGCGAAACTCTAGCGAGGCGATCCTGTACTGCACATTCTGATTAAACACTCTATAGCCTCGTCCCACTAGAGCGACAGACACAGATTTTCGTCGGCGACACGTAAAGTTTCGTGTCGCTGATGCTGTCCCACTGTAACGACCAACAACCCCGACAAACGCATCGACTGACGGACAGGTTCTTGATAGTCCCTAAATTGGGAAGTGCAACAAGCAGTTCCACCGAGGACATTCCTGAGGAGACAAACTTATCCTCCTTGCCCGCTGTACTCTCTGTTGCCTCTCTTCCCACTTTTCTACCCTTCCTCCCGTGGCTCGCTCCACCTTTAGAGAGGCCTTGGTTGCCACTGGTCATCCCAGAGTTCCCGTCCCTTGATTGCTCGTAGTGATACTGGCTTGCTTGCTGGTGGTCGTGTTGCAAAGGAATTGGCTGTGGCTGGTTGTGCGTTGCTGAAAATCCCAGGCCTGAGGTGGTGCTTCAAGGCGCTGCGTGGTCTACGTCCCTGAGACCAGGATGGATACATCGAAGTTTGGGGAATGACTAAAGTAAAACCGCTCATCACAGTAGGACATGACGTTCCGGCAAACCATGTCCCCAAAGAAACACCTGCCCTCGATCATTTGGATATAAACATCCTCGAAATCGGCTTAAAATTCTGTAGTGATCACCTCGAATGACCCAAATAATGAACAATTCGGGGAATTTTAGTTTGGAAAAAGTCTGGTGTCAATTGTCACGACGGTTTACGGAGAAATGCAATAGCAAATGGAGACTAGCGGAAGCTTTAATCAAGAAATAATGTAATCGTCTCCACTTTCACCATGTTTGTGTGCGTGTTTGTTACCCAAAGAGCAAACACGATAACCGCGTCGGCAAACTCTGTTTGTCTGTGTATTTGAAGTGTTTTGTTGACAACTTCAGTGTTCTGCGTTGTGTCCTCCAAGTGGAGCAGGCACGGCGGACTCCGACAAAGGGGCTGTCTATCTGTGTTGTTTGTCACTCGTTGTCCGTGTGTCGCCTGTTGCTGTCCATCGCTCCAGTGGGACGCGTCTACTAGAAGGATGAGGAAGCACAGCTCCCGGTGTCTTCCTAAGAATGTCGCTAACCTTGCCATATGATGAGGTGTCCTCTATAAAATGAACCTCGGCGACAGCAACTCAACGTGGCTCTTGGTGATCCCATCTGGTCTTCCGAGAGGAGATATTACGAGCCTGCCACGACAACCCGACGTCTGGACACCTCGGTTACAACAGGACTCTGGCCCGAATTCTGTGAGAAGGACCGTATTTACTCGAGTAATAGCCGCGCTGTTTATGAAGAAAACCTGAGGGTTCGCTTTTCCACGGAGCACGCGGTCTGCCAATCACCGTGGTCGACAGCATACTTCAGCGATTTACAGGACAGAGATAACATCATCGCACGAAGATACCATCTGTGGAGATCGCATTTGTATGGAGACTCAAATTCTCGACCTAGTTATTCGCTATGTTATTTTTTGCGCAACGCAATGATTGACTGTATTTCTGTTCTGCGGGAAAGTAGACGCAAGGGCCTTGCTCATAAATAGTGCGGCTATTACTCGAGTAAATACGGTATTATTGGCCTAAGCTTTTGAAGACAGTTCACCAGTACACAAGATTGTGCCATGACTGCCAACGCCGCAAGAGACCTCCAACGAAGACATAAGGACTCCTGCAGCCGACTGCGCCTCACTAATGCTCTGTTCCAGCACACCGGAATGGATCTACTAGGGCCTTCCAGCACGCCAGGGGAATCGCCGGATCAGTTGCCTACAGACGACAGATTACCGAACTGCCAGCCCACTCCCAAAACAGTGCGTCCATCCCTCTGGTGCTTGTCACAGAGGTAGCCGAGTTTTTAGTAGAATCCGCGTCGTGCACAGCGGCACGGCATCCCCGAGGTACCAATGATTGACTGAGGCTCCGAGCGATGAGGGCCCCAGTGCCTCGGCTCGGGAGATTCTTCAGCCGAGCTTGCCACACTAGCTGCCGACGTAACCACTGCGGTGCCATCCGCAGACCGATATGGACTGGAGTAGAACGGCTAGCGAGGCTGCATCGCCAACGTGTCCCCAATGTATGTGTACATAGATCGCCACAATGTGGGACAAGGCAGGCCTGCGCCTTCTACATCGCACTCCAGCAGAAATGTCCCGATTGAAACAGATGGACAAGCGTAAAACTGAAAACAAGAGGCTTGAATTGGCAACCTCATGCCAGAAACAAAAAAAAGAGAAGCCGAGCGTTGGGAGAGCAGCAGGTCCAGGCACATCGCAGCTGCCGAGCGTGACAGCTGGCCTAGAGCGAGGGATAGCCCGACTCAGACCAGGCCAAGCCGAGTGCCTTATCTCACTAGCGCTTAGTGTCTGCCAGACGTCTGGGTCCAGAGTACTCATGCAAGCGCCAAGCACTAGCGCATAGTGACTGACTTGGCGATCCGTGTTGGCCTTCTGATCTATTGCACTCCAGGTGGAATGTAAGCCTGGTGAATCCTCTTTAAGGTGCACATGTATACAGAGTCCGGTCCCAGGGCACCACCATCTTGCTCAGTAGAGGTCGCTCGGGCGCAGCACGCTGGTCCGATTGCCGTAATGAGTTCCGAAAGAGAACGCCCCATTTTAAAAGGAGCGAAGAGGTAAATAGGTCAAAAACATAAGGTGGGCTACCTTTGGGGATGCCACACCACAGGGGTGGAACTCATGAAATGTGCTCGGAGCAGCACGGTAAGCAGCCTGAGGCTGCTGTTTTGGAGCAGGTTGGGAGCAGCGTGGAAAACTCACAATCTGGGAGCAGGGCTAGGAGCACGGCTCAAATCTAGCTTTCGTTGCACTTCTAGCTTGTATCCTAGATGAGCCTCGGGAGCAATTCTTCAATCTAGTGCTTAGGCAGCACATATGAGCATGAGTGGTTGCGGTACCCACAGGTAGATGGGACAACAGTGCAACAGATGCTACGGCTTGGCCTTAGTGAGAACCAGAAAGCAACAGCAACATATGTCTCTGATGATAGTGTCCTTGATATTTTCCGAGTGTGGTTTTCAGCTGCTCAAAAATGCCAGCCAGCACTCTTTATAGCACAACCTTGCCGCGTGCACGACACAGCAATTATATGCGCAAACCCGCGTGGCGTGCGTACAGCAACAGGGCCGATGCCCAGTTACGCGGCAGGTACCTGGAACAACAAATTTCGAGTTTATCCTGCTCGACCGGAGCAACCCAATATCGAAGCAGCAGACTACGATTAATGCAGTTATCATATTCGGCGATGAGCCAGAGCTGTTAAGGCCACATGTGCGCCGGGCAGACCTACCGCTCCAGGCCGAGAGCTGCTGGCCGGCAAAGGATTCAGATCCGGACAAGCGTTTCAGTTCAATCGCCAGCCCGCGATTTATCTTGCAGGAATGCGGTTCGAACTTCTAGCTGATGAAGCAACAAAAGCGAATCCTTGCTACTGCTGTTTCGACTGGCTGACGTCCGGAACCCGCCGCAGGAGCCTCAGGCAATCTGGACGCCTTGGCCTCACCTCGCCGCCGACTTGCTTTAACCGCTTATGGTAGAAGAATAACCTGATCCAGTCGCCCAGGTGATGCTAGACGCAATTGGAATCCGACCCCAAAGGATACATCACCGGCCGCGCAAACCGGGATACACAGGGAAAATAAACAGAACAAAAAATTGCAAGGCCCGAACCAAGCTGAACGCAGCTCATTGTTAGGCAATCGGAGTGCGATAAAAGCCGAAACCGGGGACAAAACAGAATTAAAGGGTGCCGCGTTGTGTGACTTGGAGCACTAGTGAGCGTCGAAAGTATTGGCGCAGGCGCGGATTTCCGCAAAAATGGCGCAGGATAGGCGCGAGACAAACTGCGTCTGGCGCAAAATCTCGGCGTAAATAGCGCAGCGTTCCACCCCTGCACCAAAACTTTATTAAAAATCAATGATAGAAAACACCACTGCGCCGCCCACAAACCCACGTGAAAGCGCGGGAACAGATACCGCAGGTCGCGGACACTGGAAATTCACGGCTTCCGCGATCGCGATAAACACGCTGGGATTCGCCAGCAAGCTCCTCTGTTACGGGAGAGGATACCACAGACTGCGGATGCAGCACGATTCGCATTTCACGTTGCAACATACGCACAGGAACAACACATGTGTGCCAGGAAGCGAATATCGCGTGCGCAGGTCGCCAGACAAAAACGCAGGAACCTGCTCCTGAACTAACTTGTCAGATGTTGCCGGCACAGCAAATTGTGGGGTTGATGCGATCTCCGTCAGACACGCGTGACGCTCCGACGGGAACGCGGGTGGCATGGAGCGTGCCTCGTACCAAGGGGCACAGATACTCGAGCCAGAAAACGGGATAGGCGATCTCTTGGGGCAGGCGTTCCCTCAGACCTTCTACGGTACTGACGTACCCACGCAACGCTTCGTAGTCGGATTATGAGCTAGCGTCCAATCGCACCCCAGCCAAGCAAGATGGCAAGCGCCCCTGACTTGTAAGCGTGTATAGATAAGTGTTTCTTCACGGCCATGCCTGCAACAATATCAGGCGTCCGTCCGTTGATGCGCGTGACATCATCATGGCGCCACTGTTAAGGTCTATTCACACGATGCATCTTGTTGGCGATCTGTGTCAGCGAAGCTAGCTTTGGAAACAGATTCCCCGTCTGAACGCAACCGAAAAAGGGCGCGCTCCTCGAAAAAGTGGCGCGTTCTCCTCGCTTTTGAGCAATTCTTTCGCTGAAACCTGGCGAGGCCTGTCAATCACCCCAAGGAGAAACGCAGACGCCGCCAATGGCCGCTCGA
The DNA here is from genome assembly GCA_037355805.1 of Ixodes ricinus. NCBI lineage: Eukaryota > Metazoa > Arthropoda > Arachnida > Ixodida > Ixodidae > Ixodes > Ixodes ricinus. The sequence goes on along the minus strand of JAZHYW010048888.1, from coordinate 5,699 downwards.
CTTCGAAGCTATGACGTCTGACCTTCGAGGTGGAGCGAGCTTTTAAAGGAGTCTGATTTTTGGCCGATTCCGCAGTCCGAGCCAAAGCCGAAAGAAACAGAGCAAACATGGCGAGCTGGTCAAGCGGAGAAGGGCACGACAGACCATCAGTCTTGGGTCGTACTCGGTTGCAGTGTAACGGCGCTAGCAGTACGGGTTGGTGGTGCGGTGCAGATTCATCAACAGTCGCGACGAGTGCAAGCATCGCATATAAACATGATGGCTGGGGATAGCCTTCTTTATTAGCGGTGTAAAAATGTCCGAACATGCTTCGAGATCATCTGCCTGTTCTTTGACGTTCGCAATATTTCCCGGGTTTGGCAAGACTAGTAAACCCACTGAGCCGAATTTGACGAAGTTGATTGCGTGGTATTAATAAAACAGACTGTCTTTTCACACTGTACGTACTTCATATCATTTTGATGCGAAACGCTTGGTATTCCCGGTGCAGATGACTGGGTTTGGCGAAATTTTCGTGTAGTCAATACGCCACAGGTTTCGCGCGTCGGGCTTCACGTGTGAACGGGCAGATTTCGGGAAATCTTGGTTTCGGTAAACTGTGGCGCGTTGAAAAGATGCATCGTGTGAATAAGCCTTTAGAGCAATATCCGACGCTTCGGCTTCACCCATAGAGCCCACTCTCCGTTGCCACCTTGCGCGGACAATAAAATTCTCTAATGGTTACCTGTCGTGACGTACGCCAGTAAATAGATCCCGGACAGTCAAAAGAATCAACGTAAGTTGTATAATAATGAACAAGGATTCAAAATAGACAGAGCTCAGAATTTCTGAAAAACATATCACAGTCCCTTCAATGAACAGATCTCAGTTAATCAGCCAACTTACCACGACGAATATTCCTCGTCTGACAAATACAGGGGAAACGCACTCGTCAAATTCTCACCCTCTTTTGAAAAAAATTTGTTTAAACACTGAAATCGAAGCATCCTGTATGTTCTGTTTCACCTAAAGATGGATCATACTGGCCGCCATGTGCCATAGACGCCAACCTTATGCAACGTGATCGTCACGTGACTTTTCAGAGGGGCGAAGCAGACGTCGCAGAACGTGCAATCATGCGATACATTCGCAGCGCCGGACCATCTGGGATAGCTCGCAGTGTCTGCTGCAGTCTATCGGAAGGTGAAATAAATTATAGTTGCAGGCAATTGATGGCGAGTTTTCTAGAGCTACACTTTGCTCGAATCACGCTGCTACCTAGAGAAAAGAAACAGGAAGACAGTGAGGGAGGGCTAGAAATCTCACCAGGGCTACCGACAACTGGGGCACCATTCTCATATCCTGCTCTTTGTTTAATTGGGTCCACATATGACGGCTCCTGCCGAACAACATAGCTACCTACTTATTGAAAGACAAATCGAGTATGGTTGATTATGAGCTTGCTATTCGGTTCCTGGGCAGCATGCACTGTAAAAGCCAGTTCACACAAGCATCTCAGTGCTCAGATAAAAGGTCAGCACTGACTTACGGCTGAGCTGTATGGGTGAACAGGCCTGAGATCCTGAATCGAAACTTAAATTATACCTCTCATATTCAGAAACAAGTTAAACATGATAAATTCAATAATGACAATCCCATGTTTTTTGTTTTGAATGGATGGCTATATTTTTTGTTCCAACACCGACTCGATTCCAGCGAGCACTCGAAGATCAGCCATCGAACGGGCGCGATGCATCGTGGGAGAGTGGACCAATGCGGTGCACAGGTTCGTCTGCTTCTTGAACGAGGGTTGCGATGATGTCAGAACACCAAGCTCTTGTTGGCTGATTAAAAAAAATAGTAGGTGGACCTCAAGAAATCTAGCATTCAGGCTTACCCACTATTCTTTCAATCAAAGCCAATCAGAGATCGGCGTCGTTCAGACGTCATCGCAACTCCTGTGCGAGAAGCAGACAAGCTTGCGCTCCGCATTGATGTCACAGACGTGACGTCAATTGGTCCAGCACGGGCAAAGCTGATCGGAGCTCGGCAGAGTTATGAGCCCCGACACTTGGCGTCGTTAATGCGTTACAACCTTGCCGTTTTCGTTGACCCTCCCCGCTCCATGGAGTAGTTGAATGAGACCGGGAGGAAGGGAAATCCGGTTCGACAGGGCTCACGCAGGTGCAGTTTGCTGCCGTACTTCTGCGGGGCGGCGCTAATTTTGAATAGTGACATAACAACATCCGATTTATTCCTTTTAAATAATGTTTCTAATGTCTTTTCGAGCAAAAATTGGTGTCTCCATTGTGTGACCAGAACGTCGTTCACATTTAGACAATAAGATAGGTGCTAGAATTTCGTTTTAGTAACCCTTTAAAGGGACACTGACAGAATATTTATGCTCGCCGAGATTTTTTCATTTGATATGACCTACAAGAGTACAACAACCCAGAACACAATATGCGGCTCGAAATTCGTTTGATTTCAGACCGAAAACAGCCGGTCGAGAATTGGCTGGTTTCAGCCGTGCTCACTCTCGTCTTTATGGTCACGTGGCATTCAAACTATGTGTACCAAATATATTCGAAGTCGTGGGTTATCTAAGACACACATCCAATACTAACAACAGAGAAGAATGTGAACCCCATTTTTCATGGCCTCCAAGAAGCCGCAAGTATGTTGACAGAAAAATGGAAGTTAGACAGATTGCAGGAAGCACATGTATACGTCATTATCAGTACGGTGGCGCACCGCGGGCGCTCGATGTGTGATGGCGTACATTGGGAGGAAGCGACTGCAAGTGCGGAGACAATCACACGAAAAACAGCTGTTGCAAATTTGTCAGTGTCATCGTCTCGCTTCAAAAACAAAAAAGAAAAAAAAAATTCCAGCCACGAGTTTCCTTACCAGTGTTTTGGTTTCGAGCAGTTGAGCTTTACTGCCGTTATTAAAAATATATGTGGCTCTGCAGCAAAATGTTAAATGGGTAGTCTCCTGAAACCATATTAAATTGTCTGGCAAAGAATAAAAAAAAAAAACATTCTTGGGGGGTGGCAGTGTTCTTTTAAAGGGGTAGGGAAAACGAAACTTTAGGGCTCATTTTATTGCTTAGGCTTACATACCACGTTCGCATCAGCACCTGAGAAATATCAGTCTTGTTTGTAAATGCAAGAAAAGTCATTTTAAAACAAATAAAACGATTACCCACTTGCACTTGGTAATTGGGGGACCGAAGCTTTGTTGGCGGATCGTGACGTGTTGCTCCTCCCGCAGTGGCGCCACCCTCAGCAATACACCGTACTCACAAGATAGCTTAGCCGTGAATGCTACGACACAATTGCAAAGAGCCAACAAATAAGTTGGCAAGTTGGCCAGTTGGATTAGGTTGCTTGCACCATTCTTCCAAGCCGCCGAATTGTTCCTGCATTTCTTCATCGCGTTTGCGTGCAGTGATGCTGCGTGACAGCGTGCTGAACTGCGAGACCCACGGGTTTCCGAGCGATGAGAAACTCCGAAGCGTGTGGATCTGTCTCGCGCATCCGTCGTCTCTCGTGTGGGCGCCAGTGAAACTGATCCCTTCAGTGACCATTTTCGCGACGAGGATGCTGAAAGGTGACCCACTGTCCTGACGAGTCTGGGTGCTTCCTCCCAAGAATATTCGGCTGCTACCAGGGGTTGTGCCTGACCTATTTTTTAAAAAGAAAAGAAAAAGCAGAACAGCTCAGCGAATCACATATGCGTTAAAACGAAAACTGCTAAGTGAGCACGCTCTAAAATAAAACGTTTAATAGACGCACACTCTCCAAGCTGGCCAATCATTATTAAATGTGACGGCATTTCAGGGCAGCCCTGACCCCTTCAGATTTTGTCGGATGGACGGCCGGTCTGTTGGATGGTCTGCGGACGGCCCCAGCACGCAGTCGCCTGTCCGTCATCACCGCGAGGAAGTGACTTCACTCGTCCTACGCCAGCAACTTCTAAGTCCCCTTGGCAGTCGAGAAATCCTCGTCGCTCTAAAGTTCATAGACCATGTGTGGAGACGCCCCGCGGACTGCGGGGCTGATATTGATACGTCACGGCGGCGCGTTGGTGCAGCCATGCATTCTTCACGCCACTCCGAAATGCTGCAACTGCATGCAAGCAAAAGCCACCGCGTGGCAGCACTCCCAGTCACGCCAGCCTTTGGCTGTGCTGAGGAGCTTGACGGGGAGTTCCTGCAACGCATCAAGACGCTACGATCGCCGAATTTCAAGCGCTCGCTGGGAATCAAACCTTCGAAGCAGAAAGATGCAGCCATCCGCTCAGAGCATGAACGTGCGGGTGTCGGTTACTGGGTATCATAGGTCATATTTCACCCATTTCGGAGAAAGGTTTCTGCAAATGCTGATTTTCGCTCTGTCACCTTTTAAGAAACTCACACTCTCCAGCAATATCCATAATTCCCGAAACTGACACCAGTACTCCCTCAACTTGTACTCGGCTGCTGGTAAAATGGCTTCGGACAAATAGCAAGTGACCCAAAGAAATGACGCATACCCTTCTTTCCGGGTTTCAGGTCGCCGTTGTTGTCCTCGTAGAACTCCCGGATGTCCACCATGACCCTGCCCTGCCAGACTCCCGCACGGTGAGGTACCGCTTTCTTGGCCAGCGGTGCAAGGAAAGCGGGTCTCGGTCATTACCCACGCCAAACACTCCCGGCACCAAAATAATGCACGCACTCTAGGCCAGGGAGTCTCACTGCCTGCCAGTAAAGGCTTGCTTAACTGCATGTAAGCAATTTAGCAAGAGCGTAAGCCAAGCAACAGAGGTTTCTCACGTTGCTGCGTCGCGTCGCTTGGTTTTAGGGATTTCTGTAGAAAACGATACGCTCATCTCCTTGGTCGCTTGCTCCCGTCGCATTCATGCGGTCGACACATGTCGGCGACGAGTGACCCGGCGACAGCCGAGCGGGTCGCTCGTCGCTTGTCTTGTCTCTCGCCAAGTTGCTTACATATGGTTTATGCTCAAGACTGAGGTGCTAGCTTATAAGAACGCTGAACCCAAGAACGAAGCAAAGAGCATGACCTCAAAGTAAAAAGAGAACTCACGGATGCTTCAAAAAAAAAGATCTACAAACTACTTCTGTTTTTTAAAAATGCATTTCTTAAATGATTGAGGGGCCCTTTCATCTTGTCCAGAAACAATTTCAACATGAAATAAGTCCCTCTCTTATATTGAAATATTGTCTTGGAAACAAAGCAATACAAGTCTGAGGAGTGTTTTTCTGCTATCATTTCTGAGTGGAATATTTATGCACTTTGGCTACTTTATGAATGCCACGCCTACACTTGTACGCGTACCTAATCTTTATATTTTTTTCTTTTCTCCGGTGGGTGCATGTGTGACATACGCAACACTGAGGCATAACTATATTTAAGTATGGTATCAGGCTTTCCCCTCAATGAATCAGTTTGACACCGGAGCACTTTGGGCGTTCTAAAAAGCCTACTACATCCCGTCCTAGAGCTGTTCATGTATGATCTATTTGATTAGACGGAGCTTTTAGTTTGCCGATATACGTTTATTTTCCGATTTTAGTACAATTTCAGGTTTGTCTTAGTCCGTCCCATAATCTTTTGGGGTTGAAACATTTAATATACATCAAAACCAGGTACACATTTGTAGTCAGATGCGTAACAGCAGATAAGCTACGTAAATTTCATTTGAATCAAATACCA